>OY735226.1:282500-407500 GCA_963457665.1 Thysanoteuthis rhombus | reverse complement strand
CCTGCTCTATCCCCTGAGTCCTCTTGATCCTCCTGTTTACTTATCACCCTTCTTGTACTCACTTATCCATCCAGATTGACCTTGACTGTAAACCCCATCCAAACCCTAGCACCCTAGCAAATCATTTGACCAGAAGTTACTTTACATTGCCCATCTCTCCTAGAAAACTCAAGCTATATTCATAGACGTGTTAACTTTTAAATTGTAAAAGTTATCATCCGCACACTTGATAATTACCAATGTGCAGATGTCTTCAGTAACGCTTAAGGACACAACTGATATGATAAAATACAATTTCATTCATGCAACTGACATAATAAAATAGAATAGTCTAGAGTTATCGATTGGCCTTCCTATATATATATATATATATATATATATATATATACACATGGAATGTTCCCATGGGAAGCTGTCTCTTGGAGACCAGACCCCTACTCACACAAGCTATTAGCTGATTCTCCAGATAGTCTTGAAAGCTTTAAATATCATCACCATTAGTCTTTTAACGTCCATCGTTGGAGAGATCAGAGATCATATGAGAAACCAAGGCCGACAAAACACAAGATAGAGGAGTGAATTAGACAAATTCAGGAAATACTGGCTCTGCAACGCCCATGATGGAGAATTGTGGCAAATCCTGGGGAAGGCCTATGTTCAACAATGGACGTTAAAAGACGCATGATGATGATGATGAATATCTCCAGAAGTTCTCAATAGATTTTGTGGAAGGATGGACCATAGTTTAAAGGAAAGTGAATTAAATTTTAGGGTATATCAAGTAATTTTTTTTCTTTTTTTTGTTGGAGACATTTTTTCATATCTCAAGACAACAGTCCAAAAGAGATAATCAAAACATACAGTTACTTCCCTTGCACCATAGTTATATAAGAATGGATTTTAATTCAGCTTTGATTTTTGTATCATTGGTTGCAGTATATGGATTCTAGTTTTCTCTTTGTCTTTGGTGGTCTGGGCCAGTATTGGGAGGTAACGTTTTTAATTTTTCATTTATAACTAAAACTGTCTTTACAAATTGCTAAAATCGGCTGTATTTTTTATTTTCCTGCTAACTCTATCACTATGAATATATACACATTTAAAGCACCCATATCAGATAGAATGAGATTCCAGAAGAAATTATTAATACAAATTTTATATTGACATCTATCAAATTTTTAAAAAACTTGAAAAATTTCCTGATTTTTTTTTTCAATTTAGCAAAAAAATATAGCTCAAAATGGCTACTTTGGCAACCCATAACTGTAATTGATATTTGTTTCCTGAGAAGAGTCAGGTTACACTGCTGGCTATTTCTGCTCTCCTCTAGCAAGTGACAATGTGGTATTAGTCCTTGTAGTTTGTTGTAGATTTATTAGTTTCTACTTGAGTTTTGTAAGCCAGTAATTTTCCCAACCACCGATCATTCAACTGATATCCTAGGGCATCACATTTAATGGCTTGGGAGATATGCTTTAATTTGATATGGACACAGATTTTGAACTATAGAGCACTCAAAGAGCACATACCTTTGCCAACACCAGTGTCACTAAAAACTGAACAATCAGGTTACTAATCCCAGAATATGCTTTGACAAAAGCTTTTAGAAATTATTCATCATTACTGTTATTACATCTGAAAAGCTGAAAAATGGTTCTATCTTGTAATCTTGACAAATTTGAGAAGAAATCCCTGGATCTGCCACAAAATTTAATTAGTTATTCCTTGGCCCATTGCCCGACTGAAAAACTTGGGCAAACATATAAACTCTGATATAAGAAGCGGTAATCAGTATTGCCTGGCCTACAATTGCTTCTTGCTGATCTGTCAACAATTTTTTCTAATCACCATAGCCCCACAAATGGCCGACCGACCAACCAGCCAAGGGCGCAACAGATTGTTCAATCTTATAGTGTCCGTCGCTGTTTCCAGGCACCCCTTGTCACAGTTTTTGAGCTACAAACTTTGGCATAAGTTCATCACTAGGCATCATTCAAGAACGTTTTTGTTTCTTTGTTTTTTTTTTTCTTTTCAGATCAGATTATGTTAGATAAAAGATCTATTTTCTTTAGATAGTTTTCACTCATCAGTTCTGGTACATGGGTGAGCTATGATGATTCATTCATGCGAGTGTTGATATATTTTTCATTTGAAGCAGTGCTTTGTAGAAAATTATTTCTTCAAGCCTTGAAACAAACAAAAAAAAATCACTGTAACCCAGGGATCTGTCCATTTGATAGCAGGTTCCCATAGATATTTACTGAGCTTAATTTGATCAGACACAAGGCCATGGTAGTTGAGTGCCCAGTTCGAATAAAACTCACTATATTCCAATTATTGTACTCTGATGTCTGCTGTTTGATTATTACACCTTTTTTTTCCTTCTTTTCCTTCTCCTCTTTCTTCTCCTTCTCCTTTTACCATGTATGTCTCCTGTAGTAGAAAAGTCACCTAGCTCATACTGCTAAAGGCATGCTTGTTTTCCTCCAACGGGGATCAAACCATTGGGGAGATAATACATACCTTCTACCCTAATCACACAGTATACTTAGCTACTGAGTACATAGGGAAATTCGTCCAATTCAGAGTTTCCAATGCCCTTTACTTGTACCAGGAATTAAAACCACGACATGCGATCAAGCAGGGATACAAAGTAAATACAACCAATAAATATTAGAAAGAAATTAAGGTTTGCTTGAGTTTTCACATTTCTGTACTAATCTATTCTTGCCTAAGATTAATGTATAGTATGTCTTAAATTTTCTTTCTCGTAGTATAGCTGAGGCAAGACAATTCCTAATCTATTTTTATGTTGAACAATTTTCACCCTAAAAATGAAAAGGATAGGGCATTTATTACTCCAAGATGAACATTTTTAAGGCTAAAATTTAAATTTGTGATTCTACACCATACTATTTTATGGGCAATTTAAATTTTGTAACTTCAAGGTATCTATTCATCTGCCCATAAGGACAAATTCAACACAAGGCCAGATTTAATGTGGGGCCCAACATGAGTGCATGTGTGTGTGTGTGTATATATATATATATATATATATATATATATATATATATATATATATAAAACATCTAGTTTTCTTGGCTTTTGTCTTTTGGCACACCTAAGGCATCAGGGATTAACCATGAACCTAAATGAAAACATATGTTGTTATATAACCCATATATTTGTCAATTTGCCAGAAGATATTCTTGTTTGTACCCTATATTTCAAAGTAGACACCAACTGATTCCCTTATGTAATGAGATTGTGCAAGAGAAGATAACTCTGTTTTGAGTAAGTGGCTTACAACATTAAATATTTTTGTATTTACTGTCTAAATTGAAATGGATGACATTTGTTCACTAAAGGTCTTTCTTGTCATTAGTAAGTAGTTTACAGTTTGCGTATTGTTGATTTTTACAATTACAAGGTTGATATTAATGGCTATTAGTATTGAGTTGAGGAGAAAGACTTGTCTGAATTTGATGGTTGCTGAATGGATCGGCTAAAAACCTCGTAAGTTGCAACATAGAAACATGAAAGTCAGAAATTAAAATAAATCATTATGAAAATACTTCAACTCTGAATTTCAAAACAACTTTAGACTTGTTCAAAACTTTTTTTATATGGGCTTCCCACATTAAATCTGGCCTTGTGTTGACTCAAAACCAATTCAAATAACTGGAGATATGTTCCTGTGTATATTTTTCTTGATATATACATATAAGTATATACAGGGTGTGCTTGAAGTCTCAATCTAAAGGTAAAAGTGTATTCAAAAGATTTATTACAGTAAATTCTCAAACTGATGGCCATAGACTTTGTGACATTCTGTGTATATGCTTGATACAAGAACGTCAAACACGTCGTAACATGCAGGGATGATTTCCAGACTTTTTAGAACACCTTGTATGTATGAATTAGTGTTCCACATAAAACAAATTTAGATTTGCAGCTGGTTATGCTGATGTTTATTTTTAATATTGTTTTTTTTATTGATCAATATCAACTACAAATATATACCTGTGTATTTGTGTGAGTATGTGTGTGTGTATATATATATATATATATATATATATATATATATATATATATATATATAATATGTGAGTGTAAAAATGATTTTATTTCATTTTTATTTATCCTTATTAGTTTCAACCTTTGGTCGTTGCCTAAGGTAAAATAGGCAAATGTGGTTGTATAGTAAATGTAGGTAGATAAATTAAGATATATTCAATAAATTCTTTATTTATTTCTTTATTCCAAGATTGCTTATTACTTCATGTAGAGTCAATATAACATTGTTTTAATTATAAGCGTGTGCGCACAACAAAACCCTTGTTCTTAAAAGTTCAGTCGAATTATCATTATGAAAGAGCGCAACATTGACCTAGAACAAATTGAAGGAAGAGGGAGTGTTTGGGTTACTTGCATTTGATATATTGCTTAGATGACCCTCAGAACAAGAGTGAACTATTTAAGGACACACAACTGAGAGGAAATAGAGCAGTTAACAAATATAAAACTCAAGCAATTTTATTGTTTGTTTGAAGAGGTTAGCAAGGCAGGTAGGAGAAATATCAGTTAACTCATTGTAAACATTGTAAGTATCATGAAAGCTCTTTTCTCTTCCACCAAATATTGCAAACATTGTTTTATTAGCTGCTCACTTGTTACTTATAAAGGAAGTGATACTTGGCACTTGATCATCCAAGCAGGTGCTCATATGTTAAGTCCTATTTATATGACCAAGAAGTTCATTTTTTTCCCTGTTTAATCTGGTATGTAATGTACATTTTGTTGAGATCTTATCTTGAGAGTTTTTAAATCTATTCTTGATATAAATTCATACCATATTACGTCTATCATTCATAGAATTTTGGAATCATGATACATATTTTATCCTTATTCTATCAGTTATACTTGCATACCTGATCACTAACAAACTTTTCCTTCCTAAATTTCGGTCTATTACTGAAGATCGTTAGCAGTTCAAACATTTAGTAGTACGTAATGCATTTAGTAATATGCAATGCATTTACATTATATACATATTCAACAATATTCTGTCAAACACTTACATTAATTCCTGATCACTGATAAAATACTTTTCCTGATCTCCAGTTCAATTCTAGAGTAAAATCCCTGGCTGTTAACAGAATACACCTAATAATAGCCTCATTCTGTCACTAATGCTCTCCCTAATTCCTAAACACTGACAATCCTTTTTGTCTTTATTTTCAATTCATTTTTTTTAGTTAAATCATCAACTATTTATTTCTATCATACAGACAATAATTATATTAGAAGACTCACTAAATGATTAAAGGAAGTATGGAGTGTGTGAACTAAATAAATTGGAAGCTGAGTGATTAGAATGGCACTGTTTTTTGGTGGTCATTCTTAATGGTGGAGGGAGTAACTTTCTCTCTCTCCCTCCCTCCCACAAAGTTACTTAAAAGAAGGATTTTGATAGTTTAGTTTTTTTTTTTTTTCATCCTAAACTGCTTTTTTCTACACTTATTGGTCAGACAGATTGAAACATGTTCAACTTTATTTGGTTATCAAGAGTCTCATCCTGGTTGAAGAGTCTCTTGTCTTTTATTGAGAACAAGGTCAAGTAAATTGCTTTAGACGTTGCATCAGTTGATTGTTGGAACAATAATAAAAATGATTCCATCATTACCACGGTTTAAATTATAAAGTACCATGTGTTTCCTTTCCTCTTATTGATATCAACTTTTAGGTTAGGCTCACGGATTTTGCTTAATTCTAGATTCTGTTGTCCTGCATCAGAGGATGCATTTTGTGATTATATCCACAAGTAGGCACTTGTATATCATATCTCCTCAGAATGGGGAAAATCAATTAAAAAAATTTTCAATTCATCTGTCTAATTACACATTGATATGAGATTTTTTTTTTTATCTTTAAGGTTAATTTATAATTATTAGGGATTGTTCATGTTTGTTATAGAAATAATATCTTTACCAGAATAGTATCATTTCAAATTTCAGTTGTCTTTTTCACAAGTTGAGGTTTAAGAATCCCTATTCTGGATTGTGGTCAGAAGGCATTTCTCCAATGAGCGGACACAAAAGGAGAGCAAATATGCAGACCCATGTAAATGAACTGCATGATCTTAGCTATCACAGCTTTGGCTCACTCTTTGAGCGAAGTGTGGCTCTTGATAGTGTGCTTGGTTACTGCCTATGTACCTTCGAATTCTTTCATAGCTTGTGTGGGATCAAAAAGCCTGTGAGCGACTCTAGTGGAGTGTGCAGAAAATAGTTTTACTTGAGATTATTTTTCATTTGATATTTACTCATTTCACTTTACCCTTGCTATCTAAAATGATGGCATACATGAAATTTATACATATACAGTAGGATTTGTATATGTGGATAATAGAGATTTGCATTGTAGTTAACTCAGAAAATAGCCTTCTATACATATTGCATTTTATATAAGTGGATAATCGAGATTTACATTGTAGTGAGCTTAAAGAACAGTGTTCTTTTTGCTTTTAATACTTTAAAAAAAATTTTTTTCAAATCCAGCATTTTTATTTTGTCATTAGAACATGAATTAAATTCTATAGAACTATGTCCATTGCATCTCTTGGTGTGACAGAAAAAACATCTGCGCTTTGGTCATTATTATGTGTGTGGATAAGTTTGTTCTATATTCTGTACGGCATTGAAATTTTACTGTATGTATAGTTTTTTCTTGTGTGTGGCCAGATAGCTCAAAGGGATCTGGGAACATGAGAGACTCTAAGTGACTTCTAGCCTTGAACCAAACTAAACAAAACTTACTAAATATAGAGAACTATGGTTAATCAATATAATAAAGAATTACCTTATTCCCTATATTGAAGTTTGATATAAAAAGGAATATTTTACTTCAGACCCCTTTATTATTTGAATCAGTAAACAGTCATCATTTATTTTATAAATACTAAGTTGCATTTTACTCTCTACTTAAAGGATACTTTGTGATAAAAGCAATTTTCAAAGTAATTGTTCAAGAAAATTCCAAATTATCCCATTAGAATTATCATTACTAAAGCAGTACCTATTTAGTAGAGCAGCCTGCCATAATTGTTTTACAAAATAATTTTTTGTTTGTTGTACAAAACTATGGCTGCAAAGTATTTTGGTTACTTCTCTTCAAGGTTGCCAATATAGATAGAAAATATCTAATTTTAGATTATTCTGAAGAGCAAAGTCAAGGGAAATAATTTGTAGAAACTGAAGAAAGATCTGCAATCTTAAATTTTTTATTTATTTTCATTAGATTCCTTGAAGACCGCTGATCCAAAAGATTTCACACTCAACATTGTTCTGCCTTGTGTACTGACTAATATATTTTGCGAGTGTCAACTTTGTAAAATGGCCGGTTGTCATGTAATAACGGTGCATACACGGAGACTTCTTCAATCGTAGTCAGATTACACTGTCTTCTACTTGAATACCCCCTCTGATCAATAGAGCAAAGAATGTGAAATTGAAAACAAGGAAGAATTTTCCAAGATTTCCTCATTTCTCATTTCAGTCTGTTTTGCTTTAGTGGTCAAAGAAAGTATCATCCCAGAATGGTGTGAGAACAACAATGGTATAGAACTGGAGATAAGGATTATTATAATGAAAACTAACTGAACCAATGGAAATTCTATGGATGTTGACAACTGAGATTATCCATCATAGCTGTTCTTCTCTCACCCTTTGCCTGTGACTTCTCATTCTCTCCCTTATCCCTCCCAATCTTTGATGTCCATCTTATTTTTACTTAAATTATCATACGAACATAGATTTTTGCATTAGAAACTAATCTTCCTACAATCTTATTAATCTTCCTAATTTTTTTTCTGTTCCTCTCTTCCTACTCTCTTTTTATGTACCTCACTTTTCCCTTGTGTTAATTGGGAGCGTAATATTCAAACCCGATAGGAACTAGCAGAATAATATTATAGATATTTTCCAAAGAAAGGGTGTCTTTTTTCATGTACATTCCAGTAACGTGAGATACACAGAAAATATCATTCACTACCACCCATGAAATGCGGATGATTTTAATTTATACTCAAGGACGTCCCCCCCCCAACCCTCCCCTGCTGAGTAGAGAAAACCACGCCATGCTGACTTTCATACTAACTTGATGTATACAGCCACCTTCCATTTTTATACTTATCCACTATACTAGACCTACCCCTAGAAACTATAATGTGTGCACTGTTCTTTCCAGATATGGTCTGGCATACCTGACTTTTCTTCCTCCTCTTTGGATATAGTTTTCTGTTCTTCAAGTATGACTTGAAGGGTTCAGATAGTTTCTCCCTTATATTATTTTCTACAAGTGCATGGTATGTGATAAATACAATCTTTTGTCTAACCTTTCTCTTATGTAATGTTAATGACTCTTCTCAAAATTATAGACTATGTTAATACTTCAAGAGAAACTTCAGAAAGCAACTTACCCACTAGAACTATCTACTTTAATTTTCATCTCTAAAATCATTTCTGGTAAGGTACAATGTTTGTCAAATAGCCAAACTCCTTGATGTCTTTTGTGACTTGAGAGGTACTGGGTTAGAATTAGTTCTATAGAAGACTTATTTGAACTCATTGATAGAAACTACCAACCAAAACTATCAACATAGGTTTCTTTAGTGGGTCTGGATGGTTATCTATGTAAGTTTCACATACAGGCTGTATGGATGGAGCTACAGGGCTGAAAATCTAAACATTTGCGTATGTCTAGAAAAAATTATTTTTTTATCTCTTCTGTGGTTGCTGTGAGAAGTGAGTGAAGGTAAAATCCTGTTTTACATTTTCCTTCCTTCCCCTCATGTTGATAAATGTGGAAACTTTCTTTTTTGGGTCCTTATGTTTCTGGTGTTTGATTTTCTTCCAGGTCTATCCTCTCTGATCTGCGGCAGGAGGGAGTTAGCAGATATTAGTATATGGATCCTCACCGACGGGGTGCTGAGAGGTTCTAGGCATGCCCATGGATCCAAGATCAGTTCATTATCCCCAGGTAAGTAACATTAATTGATTTATGAATAAGCTTTCTCTATACATCTCTCCCCCATGAAGATATGTCTTTTATGTGTTCTATGTAATGACAGAGCTGAATTGACCGTGTATCCAGGCAATTTCATTTCCATGCAAACTATTCCGATTCAGTGATTCTGTACATGCTTTATTACTATGGTACTATACTGCTCTCAAGTTTTGTGAATTACTATGTTTGAATTTAGTGATTCCAGCCAATTGGTGTTGATACAATAATTAATGGAAGGATAGCATTTGTTATATATGATTGATACATAAATGTGATCATATTTGAAACTGAAGTCATGAGGGCTTTACAAAAATCCAAACAAAAACTATGCAATACTATTTCTGAAATGTCAGACATTCATCTTATCTGGCTGTATAGCAAATGAAAAATATCTAATCATTACGCAAGTAAAAAATGTGTTCATCTAATAATTATATTTTTTTGGTTTTAGGACCCCTTTATAACATGTGTTAAAAACCCTGCACTAGCTTAATCCAGCCCTGTATTGTAAAGTAAATCTCTATAAGATTTCTTTTATAGTTTATTCTAAGATAAAGTATCATAAGAAATCGAAGGAAAATTTCATTTTGAATATTCTTAGAGGCCTTATTTTGATTGTCAAGTTCTCTGCTCAGCAATTGTTGTTGCTGTCTTATTCTTTGCTTGAAGAATCAGGATTGGGGACTTTCCTCCCATCCACACTAGTTGTTTTCACCCATGTTGAGTCCTTACTTGAGCTTGGTGCCCTTCTTCAGTAGCTCAGTTTGTCAGAGTAGCCTTATCTTTGACTTACTAGACTGAGGGGGCTCCATCTACCCGGGGGGGGGGGGTGCAGAAAAAAAGATTTATGCCTCTTCCAGGGGGATTAGTGTGAAGTGAACACAAACTACCTCTGCTGGAATTTGATCTCTAACAACTCCATATTTATTGCTGGTTCGCAATTATATGATTTGATACCAATACCACACCCACCAGTCTGAGAGTGTATCAGAAAGTGGTAGAGTATTCCACTGAAATTTTATTGACCATAATCGTCCAGTTCGGAAGGCAAAGAAACAATTATCAGTAGGATCAAGAAGTAATGGAGTGGTAACAACAACATTAACTGCTGATCAAGTCTTGGAGAAGAAGGCACTTCCTATCACTCAAAGTTTTGGGATGACAACATTGAAGGCAAAACATAGACAGCCAAGCTAGCATTCAAAGTGTTATTGCAAGTGACCTAAATTGGAATTAACCTGGTTGTATCCTTTTCATTTTGCCCTTAAATGGTCAAATGGTTCAGTTCCAGTCCTGGAATGGGATGGAGCATTAACTATTAATGGTTAGCTTGTGGTTAGGTAATTCTTGAACATCTTTTAGTGGATATATATGAGATTGAAAAGAAGGAAAGAGATATGACTTCATGATAACTGAAGATTTTGAGGAAATCCTTAACCCATTATCTGTGAATGATAGAAATTTCCCTCATTCAAGTTCTGTGGCTAACTGAAAAATAATCCTTCACTGTGATTCATGGCAAGTCAGAGCTCTCACCTTGCAATGGACTGTGGCTTTTATCTCGTTATAAATAGCTATTACTCTTTACCACTTTCCACAGTTAATTGGTTAACTAGTTATATCACCCATTTCCCACCATCCAGAAACTTTCAACTGGTAAGGTTAATGACTTGTACCTTAGTCAGTCTAGGCAGGCACACCTGCAACCTTTTGGTCTTCCAAAAGAAGAGTTTATTCCAGAGGAGTTTATTATGTTATCCCAATATAAGATTAGTTTTTGTTTTTTTTTTCCCTTGTGTCTGTCAGCAAAAGTTAACATTTATTAATGGATAACAACCATTCAGAAGTTGCTGTTGCTGCCACTTGATGTAAACAACCCGACCACGAATGCATTTTGCTTCTGTGATTTTTAGTTGAAAAACTCTGAACAATGATATGGTAAAAAGAAAGAAAAACTAGTTTGATTTGTTGCTGAACTATTTAATGTATACAGCAATGCCTTCAATGCTGCAGGTTTTAATTGCCTTATAAACTGATGCTGAGAAGAAACCCATTAGATTGAGAACTTGGACAGAGGCTCAAGGAATTCAACCATGAAGAAAATTAACCCACCCTAACACCTAGTTTTAACCATCTCCTCTGAAGTAGTCCCTTTTGGGCTGTTTGGTCACTGGCTTACAAAGAGTAATGCCTGCAAAGGATAGCAGCAACAGTCCATACTATGTTTAGTTCATATGGTCTGTTCAAATTCCTCAAAATTTTTAGTTGCTCCTCATATACTAATAAGAAAGGCCATACTAATTAAAACCTATTCGAACAACATTTTAAGGCTTTTGTAGTTCCTTGTTAATGTGATAATTGTCTTTTCAAAGAAGTGTCCCAAAGCAGCTGAAGATTTTTTTTAAAAAGTAAGAGCTGAAGATTGCAATGGTGTTAATTTTACATATTGTTGGAATATGTCATTACTATCTTCATCGCAACATTTCAGTTGATGTGCTCTTTGGCTTTCAAGTGGATGTTTCACCTGGTTAGCCTTGTGTGTCTATTGGTTCTTTGTCTTTCTTTCTAAACCTCACCACTGGGAACAATCTGGATGAAAGCCTTGTGCCTAGTGGAGTAATTCTTATCTCAGACTTGAAACATGCTATTTTTTTATATAGAAGACCTCAATGGCAATTGTTTGATCTTTTTACCTCTGCCAACAAAGTTAAAAGAAGTATATATATTCACTCATCTTTGTCTGTCCACACAATACCTCCAAAGGTTTTCAATGAATTTCAGTAACATTTTGTGGAAGGATTGGCCACAGGCTTGAGACTTGAATAAATTTTTGTGGTGGATCCAGGAATATTAGGAAAAAAGTTATCTGTTTCAAACAATCCAATCTTGGTCACTTCCTGCAAAGTAACTATATATGAACTGATTTTCATTCAGTTTTTAGATAGTGTATTGCATTGTGTATGTTTGTGCTTTATAGTTTATTTTGCTAAGCTCTCTTCAATACTGATTCCCATATGGCATTAGATGCACTAGCATCTATAGCAACAATCGCTGACTGACTGACAAATTGACATAGCAAACACCTCCAGCATCTCCCACTCTTATGAATCTGATGTCACTCGTAACATTCTATTATTATGGCATCAAATCATGGGACTTCATTGTACTACGTCAAAATACAAACGTGTCAATTGCACAGATGAAATTCTCACTATGATATTAGTGTAAAATGAAGGTTCTTTCAAAGATTGGAGCTCTGAAAGGCTCTAAAGATCAAACTAATGCATCTATGGTTTTAATTTGACTGCTTATTTTCTTCAAAATCATGTGTAGAGATGTTCACTTGGTAACCATAATATACCAAGATAGACTAAGGAGAACCAGTTGCATCTCAAAAGTTCTAAGAATGTAACCACAAGGTTATCAAAAGTTAACATTATGGCTCTTCTCTTTTTATCTATTTTTGACTGATACACATTCTAACACCATATTTACCTACATGTTCTCCCATAATCTTTAGGTGACTTATTTTATAGGTCTGCTTATTTTCAGAATTTTGTCAGTCAAGTACCATATTCGACAATATATTGGACCTTTTTCCTTTTTTTTCCTGAAGAAAAAATTGGCTCAAATACTGAGCATAACCTTTGATATTCAGCCTCACATTGGTTAGAGCTTGAAAAAAAAACCCTAATAAATCAGAGGAATTTAAGGGAATGTTTCTTTCTTGATATCCCCTACTGAAATATGGGGGTTGAGGGGCTTATATGAAGTTTTTTTTAAATACAAAAATGAAATCATTTATCTGGAAAGCAGACAGCTAAGAATAACCATAGAATTGAGATATTTGTTAAAAATAACCTTGCTCAGTTTTATTACCTGAATTGTGATATATATATGTATATTTTTTTTTTTCTAACTAAAAAGGGCTGAAATAAAAGATATTTCTTGATACTCGATGCTGAAATAAAGTGGATGTATCTTATGTTCCATCAATTAATAGTACTTCTAACATCTTTCAGAGATTTATTTGATATGGGCAAATAATATACTCACTTGATATGGACTCCTGACTTTATCTTATATTTTATGTTGGATTATCCAGAATTTACCTGGTTCCCTAAGCTCTTAACCCTAACCCCAAACTAACTAGGAATATGTAAATTTATTATGAAAAATTACTAAGTGGTATTTCTTCACTTACTTTGACAATTATGAAAACTATTGTTTCTTCTCTCATATAGATATATATATATACACACACACACACACACACACATATACCTGTCAGAAATGACTGGATTATTTTTGTATGGTTTGGCTCTAAAGTGCCTAAAGCTATTTTATCAGATAATTTTTTTTTTAGTAATTCAGTTATCCTAATTTTGAGTTTCTTTTCAAATCTCAACTTAGCTTGAGGAGTTTTATTGTATGATGATCAGACAAGAATTATTGAGTGTCTATGATGCAATATTTTTGTTATGATAGGAAGGTAAAACAATCTATGAGCACAAAAACAGGAACATTTGCATATAAGCTCATCTTATGGTTAGATGAAACCATTTGTTTTACAATATTTATCTATAATCTATCTGTATTTTGTCTAAGGAAAATCAGACCTTAAATCCCTTGGTGGCAATCTGCTAGTGTAACCACTGAGCTGTGGCTACAGGTGCAAATGAAGTGGTATTTGAGAGTGCAACAGGAAGTAAATTCTTACTCTTAGATTCTGATGGGTTGTGTTAGTGGTATGCAGCTTGCTTCCAAGTGTGATCAGTTGTACCATTTGCTGCGTGGGTTTGTGTTGAAATATTTCCCAAACAACGTGGAATACCTGCGGATTGGCATCCCTCCAGACTCTCAACTTTCTTTTTTAGCTTTTATCTGCTTCTGTGGTTGGCTTTCCCAGTTTTTGGTATCCATTACTGCTAGACTTTTGAAAAAAATAATGTTCTCTATCAGTTGAAGTCTCATAATGAAGAAGCAGGAAAAAGTTGGTCCGTAGAGGATTTGCATATTGATGTTAAGGTTCCAGTTTGGAATCACTGTTTTCCATCTCCTAGACTGGTTGCCAACCAAAGCTAAAGAACCAAGTCTGCAAATCTGTTTACCTGTAGATGGGTTCATTCCTTTCTCAGGGACGTTAGTGTGAAGTGAGCAAAATTTTGAACTATGTTTGCTGAATTCGTGTGGTTTATTGTTAGGTCACTCACACCTCCTCTGGTATATCTGTTTGAATTTTACTTCTCTCTCAAGCATCTTCTGCTTCCTGCGTATACAATTTGTTTGCTTGGCTAAATCCCTGTCATTTGTACATTTCTCAAAAGATTACTATTCCTTCTCAGTTGTTAATATTGTATAGTCACATTTCTCAGGTGAATACAACGCTCATTACTTACCCTCCATGGCATTTTCCAGGGCAATTGGAGTTACTTGGTGGTGCCTAACACCACCTCAAGTTACAGGGTACCCATAGCAATCCATGACTTCACCTATGGAACCAGTCTGCCATTAGGGCTCCACTCCTGGTTTAGAATCAGTTGTCCATCTTCTTGACTGGTTGCCAACCAAGGCTAGAGAGTCTCATCCACCATACTATTTATTCATAACTGGGAGGAGACCAAAGCTAAAACAGTCTGCCCTGCTATTTACCTATAGCTGGAGGGAGGAATTGATTCATGTCTTTCCGAAGGGACTATTACGAAGTGAACACCAACAGTCACAGTTGGAATCTGTATTCTGTTTGCGATTTTCTTTTCTTCTAACCATGAAGCCATTCGCACCTACTAGGTCATGGGTTGCAACCGACTGGGAACATTTCCAGGACTGAACTACTATTTTCCATGACACTGAACATTGAAGAATTATCTTTTGATCATCTTTGTTCTTCATCTCTTTTATTAACGCAAGTTTCCAGTGCCATTAGTGGCCTAGCCCTGATCATAATAATACTAACCCTACCCTTAATGACCCTCACCCTACCTGAATGAAAGAGTCCCTGATCCCTGCACTGAATATGAGTGGCCTACAGATAATGAAGAAGTACCCATTTTCATTTTTTTTTTTTCCATCTTTTTCTCCACATATGCCAGAATGAGTTTGTTCCACATCAGATGACAGTTTCTAGCTTTATTTCTTTGAAAGTAAAAGACATTATCTACGCTTGATGCCTGTGGCTGATGCTATAAAATATTTCACATCACATTTCCTAATGACGCCATCAATTTTAGTCTGAAGATGCAAGACCACAGTTGTCTCTTTGAAACACTTGAAAAACAGCCATGTTTTATTTACATATTTGTTCATGCAAATGAAAATGTTGCTGAGTACTCTACGATTAACGTTTTGTTTTGTTGGAAAATTTATCTTTTATTCATGTTCCATGTGCAGCTATGAAAGAGAAAACTAGTCTTATGGTTCTTTTGAATACTTTACTGGATTATATTGCAGAGTAAGCAATAGACATATGTATAAAAATTACTCAATGACCAGTGTATTGATGTGGATTATAATTTATCCAACAATTCAGAGTGAAATGATTCAGAAGACGATTGTGTATAAATGAGATTTCTTAGTTTATTTTGATGGTTCGTCAATTCATACTGGCTTCTTTAGAAATATGTGATGTAGCTAATATATATATATATATATATATATATATATATATATATATATATATATATATATATAAAACAGACAATTGTATCTATCTTTTCTCTGAAGAAGCCAGAATAAACTTAGAAATCTCATTTGTACCCAAGGTCTTCTGAATTGTCAATTCAATGTAATATATATATATATATATATATATCATAATTGAGGTAATAATTATGTCAGGTTGTGGACTCATTGATACACCCTTGCACATAGCTGTAGTGCTGAATGCTCTTGAACCCATATAGTTGTTGTCAGACTTTGATTTAGTTAACCAGATGGTATCATATTGCTGTTTGATTTTTTATCTTTTATTTTTAAAGTTACCATTTCATGCATTTTAAAGAATTAATTTAGTTGGAGGTGGCGTTAACAGATGGTAGGGTTTAATACACTGTACGTATATGATATTGGATAATGTTCAGTGTACATTATACTTTCTATCATATAGCTATATAAAACATACATAACCAAGTTAATTAGCTCATGTCTGAATAAAATCTTACTCCTCTGAAAATCTATAAACCATTCCATGTTTGTTCACTTTTAAAAATGGAGAACTAATTGTAGTAGTAATGTTGAAGTGGTCCAGTTATGAAACTCTGCTATGAATGATGATCTTTCTGGTCTCCCTTTTAACTCAGATTTTATCTGTTTTATCTGATACCCAGCTGAGGGGGTCCATTTTAATGAGTGTTCACTGTATTTGATTTTCATTATTATTATCAATTTCATTATCAGAATCATTTTTTTCAAATTAATGTTCCTGACTTCCCCTTTTCATCCTTCCATTGTCTGACTGCTTCTATGGAGCATAGCTTCCTTGTAGTTTGTTTCAAAAGCAACCATTTCTAATCTGAAATAAGGACACCGAAGGATTTTAAGATGTGAATAAAGATACTTGTTCTGATTGGACAAAAATTCTGGGTTATTGATTGAATAAAAAGTCTCTTGGATTTTTTGTTTTTGAAGTACAGGTTTCCATAGAGTTGAATTTTTATTATTGCATTGGGGAAAACTTATTACACTTTTGGGAGAAATGCTGCTGAAAGAAACTGAGGAAGGAAAAGATTGTTTAACAATTTCTCCCCCTCCTCCACTCCCCCCTTTTGAAAACTAGCCCTAGTTCATAACCCATCGCTTAGCTGCCAGTCACCCTTAAGTGTTCAATAACTGGCTTGGCTGATGGCTGCTGTTGATATAATGGTGACAGATGTGGTAGGGAGAGCAGAAGAAATGAAGTTAAGTTATTTAATAAGATGGTAGGGAGGGGAACTGATAGCTGCTACTGATACTACATGTGACAGACTCGGTTCTTATCATGAATTTATGACTTTTGTTGAATCATGCATTTCAGACTTGAATTTGGCAGTACAGGTATACCTTGATTAGTATGGTTAATTTGGTCTAAAATGTTCTGTACTGTTTAAAACCTTATCATAATGTTAGTATACTCCCTCAGTGACCATAGTGTTACATGCTGCATTGAAATATCGTGGTGGCCATTTTTCAAGATGACCACCACAAGAATCCTACATTACATGGAAGTATCCAATAATTTCTAATTAATCTATCCCCAAATTTGTCCTTGAGAATTAAAAAAAATGATCTTATTTTTAACCTTACATGAACAAAGTTACCTCCAAAGTTCATTTTAATGTAATAACTCCTTCATTCCTACTAGTTGTGACACTTATCTCTCTTCCATTGCCAGTGACTTTTTTTCTTACTGAGATGAAACAAAGATTCTTTTATTATTTAGTAGATGAAGATATTGGCTACACAACAAGCAATGATTGTTTTATTTTGATTAAAAAATTTTTTACAGGTAATTGAAATTTAATGAGATATTTTATCTGTTTTTAACTATCATGTCAAAAACAAGATCCAAACCTCGATGAAATCACCAAAATAATGCAATTGTACCTTTTTAAACCAACCTCTTCTGCATAAGAATAACATATTGGATATTAGTTGCTCATTTTTATACCTAAAAGTCACTATAAGGTCTTTGAACATATGGGTGTTGAGAGAATCTTAGACATCACATGTTTGATAAAACCAAACAAATGAAATCCAGTTTTGGATCTGGAGCAACAAATCCCTTTACAGAAACACTTGGTGAGAATGGAAGTCACAGCAGTCTCTGCTATTGTTATTCTTACAGGCATCTTTAGTTTCCTTTGTCTTGAGTCCGGCCTCAGTCACTTGGAGGTGGAATGATTGATTATGGCTGTATACAAGATGTCTAGATGCCACACGTATGAGCCGTTCTCTTCATATGTATGAGTGCATTCTGCATGAAAAGTTACATGTATTGCCTTTAATGAGGTTTGGAAATAATAATATATATATATGTTACAATGTTATATCAAGTCATATGCATGGTAGTTATGTTGTGAAAATTTAGTGAGAAACTTCGATACATGGAACACATTTTGCAAATTACCAAAGCATATTTACAAGGTGAGCATTATCTCTGATTTAAAAATGAAATTCCAAGAGTAACTCTTCTGTGTTCGAATGAATGGCTCTTCTTGAACAGTGATCATTTTACATCATTGACACTGTCTGCATTTGCCCCTTTGTCATGCAGCAGAACTGTGCAGAGCTCAAGAGGTTTGAAGTGGACTGCCTCAGCAATAACAGGATAGAAAGGGTTTTCTGTTGTGAATAGAAAAGTTTCCACCAAAACACTCCCAAATTGACCATCTGGTCTTTCTTTTTCCTCTAAATGCTGATGTTGCGTCAGTCCCAGTGAAGCTGTGGAAAACAGGAAGCGCTATAGAGTTGTTTCTGCTTAGTTCCATGTAGATTTCTCTCATATTATACATCTATCTTTTCCAGTTCCGATATCAACCACTATCTTCATCTCAGGAAATGTCATTGAAGTCAAAGAAGTGTCCAATAAGTAGAATTATGACATCAATATCTGATGTTCACACCCAGTATGTTAGACGGGTTCATTCAACTGTTCATTGTTCTATGAATTTTTAATAAAATTTTGAAATGGATTTTAGATCCTAATACTTTGATTGTACATCCTACTCCTGTTGCCATGGGTTCCACTTTTAATGTCAGACTGGATGGAAGTTGTGATCTTGGACAATGTCAATCAAATATTTTGTCATCTTGACTAATTGGCTCAAAGAGGAACTGTGCTTCATTTCTGTGTAAAGTTATTCAAAATCAGAAAATGGATGGTGGGTACGGTTGATTTCATGAGTTAAAAATTCAGCCAAGTCTCCCTGTCTCTACTGATATGCAATAAATATCCTTAAGCACAATACTACATTAGACTTCAGTGATGTGGTTTTTTTTTTCCCGGTGATGTCTTACTTGGGCTTTGATGTCTTGAACGATTGCAGAGAATTCCGTTCAATTGCTGCTTGTACATTTCTATCTCATTTGATGAGAATCTTTTCTCTGAAAGACTCCAATTGCTCCTGTCCAATGTTTTTTACATTCTGAATCGTTGTGACGATAGATTCATCAGTGCAAGAATGTGTTTTATGGACATGTAATTCTGGACACTTGAATACGTCACCAAATTCAACTACAATTGTAGCCAGAAGATTTTTACTTTGTTTCAGAAGCTTTCTCAGTGATGCTGCCTTTTCCGCGTCATGTTTGTTATCAATGCTAGCATTTAAAATGAAAATTGCTTCTTTGAAAAAAAAATGTCAATATATGATAATAAAATGTTATTAATGACCTTGAAATGACCTCTAATGATCACATTATTCACAGCGGGTTGAATATATGGCCATTTTCAGAATCCTCTGGGTCAAATTAGTTGGTAGACACACTTATTTTTAGTATTAAATTAAATTTGTGTATTTTCTCATTTTTTTTTTTTTTTTAAATATATATAATTCTAATGGTGGCCATTTTGGAAAAAAGCCATCACAGCCATAAAATGATTCATTTTAATTGGATCCTTTGAACATATTATTCTTTTATACCTAAGCTACCATCTCTGTAAGTTAGGTAATTTTGTCCGTCATGTAAACCCCCCCCCTTTGTGGTAAAGGAGTATATTATTGTTTTTGGCTGTTTTTTTTTTTTAACTAATACTTAATTACATTAATTTGTACAGCAATACCTGAACTGTGCATCAAAACCTGTATTAATCAAACTCGTACTATTCAAGATATTCTTGTATATGTTTGTTACCAAGGAAAACCAATCTTGCATTGGATACCCAATATTTAAAATACTTTTCTTTTTTTTTTTCTAATTAAAAAAATTCATATTCAACAGGAGTAATTTTTCATATATTGGTTTGTCCCTCCTGGGATACAGTAATAACATTTACTCTCAATTCAGCTCTTAGTGTCTCCTCAGTAGTAATGAATGAAAATGCCTTCATTAACTTCATTACTATTGTGCATGCCCGAGGTTGTTCTTTGGTATCCAGTGCTACTATTATTAATAATAATAAATGGCTGGTTCAATGCCATCGTTACTACTACTACAGTTTTGCTTTTTATCTTTTTATCTGTACATCTTTATTAAAACTAGCTTTCCAAGGAAAATTCTGAATTATTTCCACCAATATATGCTTCTTTTTACCACGTAAATTAAGCTGGTAAAATTAAGTTACCTTGATGAAAATACTACCAGTGTTGTTTGAACCATGAATTTGTGGTTTTAAAAAAAGTTGAAAAAAACAACTCTGGTTTGTCAATCTATAGAAACCGTCATTTGACCAATGTTGTTTGGCAGCATGTCATGTTAGAGGTAATCAGTTCGAGAAAATTTGGAAAAAGGAGTGATTAATGATTGAGTTACTTTTTGGCAGTGCCATTAGAGATTGTCACTCAGAGTGAAGGCTTTTAAATTAATTCTATCAAAATTATTTGAGTTTTATAAAAGTTATTACCAAATTAAAATCATCTATCATGTAAAAGATGGAATTTGTAAATGTTAGCAAATTATATATTTGTCATTGATTGCCTTTTACATATCTGTGATCACTAAAAGTCTGAATTTTCAATAAACAATAGTAAATACTGCCCAACATGAATTGCGAGATCAATTTCGCATGAACTTCCATTGTAAATTGAACCTCTCACTGAAAACCCATTTTAGAGAGGAATTTTCAAAAAACAAAAGGTTTTCCTTACTAATTGGAGGAGTGTATGTGTGTGTGTGTGCAAAACTTCAAGCTCCTACTATTGAAATATAAATGTCAGAACATAACCTGAATCCAACCATAGTGTTTGAACCAGTCTGTTGAGGGTAGCAGTGATTAATTACAGCCTGTGTAGATGTGTGTAAGAATGGTTTCTATTTTGTCTGCAGATTCATATAAAACTGACAAAAGATTTGTTTACTCTATTCATGTGCGCAACCGGAAATGGCAAAAGCTCTTTTCTCTATACAAGTGTTGGCAAACTAAAAATATCATTTTTTTTTTCTCCCTTTAATAATCCAGATAATTATTTGTTTTTGTTCTAAGCTTTTTTCAGATTACGATGCGTAAAGTACTATCTGGCTGGGTTCTTTCATAGAACCTTCTAGAACACTTACTATGTAAAAGGTTATAAAAAGCATAAATTTCTATATTTCTGTGAAATTTATATACACTCAGTCAGTGCCTATTCCAAAGGTATGTGTTTGTAAGAGGCAGGACTTTATGGTGTGGTGTATTGTCATGTAAAATGATTTTTTGCCCATCATAAAAAACTAAGGCTTTGAAGTAATTTGGGTTACTCCTCTTGAGTTTCGCAAATTTAGATATTTTATATCTAAATTTAGATAATTCTGAAGAGCAGAAGTCAAGGGAAATAATCTTAAGAAACTATGCTGAAAGATCTTGATTCTTCTTTTTTATTAGATTTTTCAAGAACTGCTGATCAAAAAAACTTCAAACCTTATACTGCACTTCCTTGTGTGCTGACTAATATATATGCACAATGGCCAGTTTTCCAGTAATTATGGTGTAAACACACACACACACACATATCTTTCCGATTGTAGTTGGATGTATGTTATCTCTTGATCTCTCATATAAGAATCCTTAGCTAAAAAATACCTTGTTATATGTAGAATTCCATATCAAACAATGTTGAGTTCTCATTGGGACTTTTTGTGGTGCTGTGTAGATCCTGTTTTGAAAGCTTGGAGATACTCCTGTCAGGCCGTATTTGCATTGAGTAACCCAGAATTGATTGAATTGAAACAAATACATTTTGCCTCAACATGGGATGGAAAACATAAAATTACTTTTCGTTTTCCACACGGGTATGTAATTATTCAAAATTTTCAAAAATTACTTAGATTAAAAAAAACAAAACTTTAAATTTTATTAATTGAATATTTTTTTTTTTTAATTTCGTTCAGTTCGGTTGAAATCAGTAAAAAAACATATTTGTTGGTTAGACTGATCCAGTGTTGGAGTAAAATGCGTGTATTTCAATTTTTTCAATTCTTTATTGCTCAATGGTCCCTTCAGTCTCTGGTTAGGGAGTTGCCTGGAGATGCCTTCTGCAAGAGATAGCATGTTTGTAAAAACCTACCAAGAGTTAGTTCTTGGAATATGGATATAAATGAGAGAAAAACTTTGGATGAGAGCCGTAGCTGTAATAGTAATTTTTCTCTTTCCACAGGAATGAAAATGCAGATAGAAATGTATTGCTATTCTCATCTTATATTCTGCAATGACCAGGAACCCTTTATTTTGAAAACATGAAGTGTAGTTTTAGGAAGAGGAAGGTTGATAAATCATCATGGAGAAAAGGCCCAGTCCTGTATGGACAATGTACTCAGTCTTCCTGTATATCTGCTGGCCAAATAAATATGGCACCCCTAATCTTTTGTTCATCAGTGGTAATTTGCCACCAGCTTGTTAGATGTTGTCACCAACCACACATATAGCATGACTCCGAGAGAAGACAATTCTTAGGCTGGTGTCATTACACACATTCACACACACATGCGGCCTGCAAGCAGGAAGAAACAATTTTTACTCTTGTGACACTAAAAAGACACATGTTCTGACTCTAAAAGAAGGCAGATACAGTTCTTCATCCTGTGACATTCCAGATAGACACACGTTGAGACCAAGGAAAGACTGTTCTAACACTTAATCTGGTAATATATACTTTTTAAAATACTTGAGAATGTTGCCTAAATCCAGCCCAAGTCGGAAGCTGGAGTTGACTGTTTTTCTACCGTTAACAATAACAAGAACAACAAGGACAATCCTCACCTAAATTAGAGGAGTAAACTCTTCACTGTTTGTCCGTCCAAAAACTGACAAGTACTACATACCTATGAATTTATCATATATCCAAAAGTTATTGTAATCATCAGTCAGAATAAGAGTAGGAAGAGAATTTGACCCTGCTGCCAACAGGCTTGTTATGAATTGTATTGCCTAGACTAATTGGCCTGCTGATCATCGCTCTGTGACAGTCCCAAGCAATGATTCTTAACTATCATGTTAACAATGGGTGTAACAGCTTTTTACAGAGCAAGTAAGTGCTCACTCACTGATTCTCTTCTTTGACAACCCTTTTGGCATGCCTGTGACAAGATGTTTTATTCAAGATATCTGGCAATAGAGCAGGGAAAAGAGGGAAGTGGATTTATGCCTTTCCCAAGGTTATTAGTGAAAAGTGTATATAAACAACCTCAGCTGAAATTCAAACTGGGTTTACTGATTCTGTTTTCTCTTCTGACTAGATATGCCAGCCTACTCCACCATTTCAAGTACTATAACAAGAAATTATCTGACCAAGGTCTCAATAAAATAGTGGTAAATATCGTTGCTTGTTATGTAGGAGATATGGTTTCAATCCTCACAATTTTCAAGTATTCTTTTTCCTCATGTTTGTGTATTTAATAACTAAGATGAAAGTATGGAGACTCGTAAATGTCAATGGTTGTCAGCTTTTTCTAATATAAATCCATGTCATCACAAAAGAGCGACATTTAATCCTAGGCAGAATCTACAGATAGTCTGCAAAAGTGTCAATCCATACGTAGATAATACTATCATTTTTCAAAGATACCATCCTAATAATTACATATTCATTATTATTTGCTTCTTATGATTTCTTATATTAATCCTGTTATAACAATTATAAATAATTTTATATTGAAATTATAATTACTACAGAATTATTGTCATTAACAACTTTATGATAATATCATTATGAGTTTGATTGTATTTCTTGCACAGAGTTATCCATTATATATTGTTAATATTGCTATAATTAATATTTTTTATTGTTCTTCATCATAATTACTATTTTACTGTAAGTGTCATAGACACTTCTCCATTATATTCGAATCAGTAATTATACCTATTACCAGTGCTGAAATAGTTTCATGTTGGGTTTGTTAGTGTTTTAATTTGATTTGAAATATTAATTTCTAACCTATTTTCCATGTTTTTCTACTTCCCACCTTCCTAACCTGGTTTTCATTTCTGTTCTGTTTTTGTTGTTGAACATTGTGAAAAGATTTCTCTCCCTGTAAGCCATTTTTGTACTGCTGCTGCTGCTGTTTTTTTTTTTCATTTCATGCTTCGTGAGGATCCTCAAATACTGATTGCTTTTCTTACCTCACTTGTTGTATCTTTCTCTTCGTCTGTCCGTCTCTCTCTTCGTCTGTCCGTCTCTCTCTTTGTCTGTCCGTCTCTCTCTTCGTCTGTCCGTCTCTCTCTTCGTCTGTCCGTCTCTCTCTTCGTCTGTCCGTCTCTCTCTTCGTCTGTCCGTCTCTCTCTTCGTCTGTCCGTCTCTCTCTTCGTCTGTCCGTCTCTCTCTTCGTCTGTCCGTCTCTCTCTTCGTCTGTCCGTCTCTCTCTTCGTCTGTCCGTCTCTCTCTTCGTCTGTCCGTCTCTCTCTCTCCCCCTCCCTCTCTTGATGAATTAGAAACATAGTTTTATTACGGAAATAAATTTTGCCAAATACCGTCAAAAATTGTGTGAATGAAGTCATAGGTTTTGAACAGGGTCTGTTCTTTGTCTTTTTTACCACAAATAAAAATTCTAACTTGAAATAATGCTTGAAATACGACTGCCAAAATCAACAGTTGATATTCATATTTTGCCAGTAAATACTTACCATATTTATTCATGTACCATGCAATCTCTTTGTGAATGCAACCTCCTGTTTTATATGCAGAAGCATGAATATGTATATTTTGTTTTCATGAACAATATGATCACTTCTATTTTTATACTGACCCCTATTTTTATGTAAAAATCTATGGGAATATTTTAGTTTCATGTATAACATGATCCCTACTATGCTTATAGTGTGTGAAATGATCAGTTTGACAGTTGGTGAAATACATTGTTGCATTGTTGGGACAATTTTAAAAGCCTGGGTAAACCTTCATAGCTGAAGGGGGTGGGGATCCCCTGACTCCTGATGGAGCCCCCCCACCTCCGGAAGTTTTGATAATAGTAGTTCACTTACTGCATTTCTACAAAAATTAATACCATAACAAATCTCACTAAATGTTGAAGGGAGTCCTCCAAGGGGCAAAGCCTCCTACCCAAGCCAATTGACTTTTATGCTTACAAAATATTGTGATATGCAAATATTCTATGAGTATTATTTTCAATAGAAATTGTAAATGGCCATTTTGAGTTTTCTTTGAATTCAAAAATGCAGACTCGATATACTATGATACCATTGCAGCTGGTAAAAAAAAAGTGATTGATATAGAAGTCGTTTTAATGACTTCATACTTTTTCAATGATATCACACCCTCCTTCCTTTTTTTGTTGTTTAATGTAACTGGAACTGATGGACCTGCTAAAATGCATCTTGTAAGAAGAATCAAAATATCATGCTTGGATTTAACTCTCTTGGTTTCCAGCAGTATGATGAGATGTCCCATATGGTAGCTTTTTTGGCTGCAGGAATTGCAAGAAGGAAGGTAAAGTTTGCCACCAGCCTGCCTTAAAAACTCCAATCCTGGTTTGGAATCAGTCATCCATCTCCTAAACTGGTTGCCAACAAAGCCTAGAGAGCTGAGTTTGCATATAAGTAGTTCTATCTTCTTTATTCGACTTGTTGAGTTTTCATCATCATCTTCTTTATATGTAGAAAGCAAAGTATGGATAGAGAGGAGACAATCTGCATCTGTGTTGCTGTTCTGTCTCGAGGGAGTGACCTGACATTATCTCCCAGCAGTTTATGTTATGGGTAGGAGGAGCCGACCCATGGGAACAGATGGTCTTACTGACCAAAGTTGTTCTTCTAATGCTGATAATGGATTAATTGTTCTGGCTGCTAAATGGAGGGTGTGTAGGAGTACATCAGACATATATATATATATATATATATATGTGTGTGTGTGTGTGTGTCGTCAGCTTTACATATGCACAAACACTTGCATAGACATTATATTGGTAAATATGTAAAACCATTCACTTATAGGAACTGGCATACATGTATATATAACAACACATACACACACACACACTGTGTGTGTGTGTATATGTATGTATGTGTGTATATATATATATATATATATATATATATATATATATATATATATGTGTGTGTGTGTGAATGATAGATATATACATCTACAAGTCTACATATTTTACACAACGCATTCATTTTACCACATATTTTCCTCTTGTTAATTCACTTAATTTAGTAGTGAGTATCAATTTCAGATAAAAATCCAGCTAATAAGTGTTTCAGGCTACAGTATTTGATCCACCTTTTGTTAGTGTAATTTACTAAGCTTAGTTTCAGCACATGGCCACAAATCTGAATCACTCAGTGAGGATCACTCATTTGTAATGGTCTGCTTGACTAGCTCGCTTACCTTTATTCCATGGCAAGGGGCACATGTATGTGCATATGTATGTATGTATATATATATATATATACACACACACATGAACCAGTGGTGCATGTATTTTTGATGTAATGCTGATAAATGTACACAAGACTGTACATATACAACTATGCACATATTACACATACACACAGTGTTTTCATATATACCTATGCTGAATACGTATGTGTGTACATGAATGTTGACTCGTATATAAATACATTTTCACGTATTTCAATACTTATATATAGACACACACACACTAACATGTGCATATACCTGTTTGTAAGAGAGAGAGTGAGCTTAGCTCGATCAGAGGCTTGAAGGATTTGTGTGTTGGCATTCTGCTCTTTAGTTGGGTGTGGTGTCCTGTTGATTCGATGATCTGTCAGGAGCCAGAACTCTCCCTCCCTTGGGTGCTTATCACTTTGGCTGATTGTCTCTTATCCCCAAGCAAGCACAGCCAATTAGCCACCAAAACGATTGGGCTGGCTATCTTGCTTTACCCCTCCCTAGTTCACATTATGTAAAAACAACATAGCACTTTTTTCTGTTTTTTTTTTTCTTTTCTGCGTGGGTGGGTTGGACACTGCCGTATAATTGTTAAGCAGCTTGGCTCTCGTGCCCATTACAATGTGTGTTAGAAGAGGGAGATTAGACCATGCTGAACCTTTTTAGATAGTATTATATGTCTGCTGGGTTTTTTTTTAATGTAATATTAACTTGTCAGCTTCAATGTGCTATGGATTCATTATTTATATCTTTATTTATTCATGTCAATTATTTGATCATGCTTGATATTCATACCACGTTCAACTCTATAATTTCTACTAAACAGTCTTTTACTTCTAGTATTTTAGTATTGACTAATCATTTATGCAATATGAGACTGTTCTGTTAAATCATAGGTTTGGGGGTGCTAGGATTTGAAATTTGTTCTCCCCTGTTGACTCCTTGTGGAGTATAGGGCTGCATTGTAGTTTTGGGAGCAAGTAGGTTTTATAGGGTGAAGTTGCTAGCTCCAAGCCCAAGTAGTGCCTTACAGGACTAAAGGGCTCCAACTGCCCTGCTATTTACCGGTAGCTGTCGGAAGAAGTGAATCTATGCCTTTACCAAGTACAAAGTGAACTTGAGCTGCCATAGCATAAACTCTAACTCAATTCGCTGATTCAGTTTTCAATGCCTGTAACTGATATGTCCCTCTGCACTTCTTGTATTCAACATTCATTCATCAAGTGTCCTGCTGGACAAATGCTTTTCCTACCTGTCTTTCCATGACAACTGTGAATGGGCTAATCTCTGCCATGCCTCACCCGCAAACCTTTATATCGCATCTTTCTATCTTGTGTCTGGTATTTTCCTACTGTGTTCACTCTCCCATGGGCACCAATTGGTTAATCGTTTGCTCCATCTGTTGTTGTCTCTTTTTGCTAACACCTCCATTTTTGTTGCCAAGTCATTTGTATAATGTTCTTCACTCTAGTCTTCTCTCTGCTCCATTGTTAGTTATCACTAACATTGCACTTTCCATAGCTCTCTATGTGAGTCCAAGAAGGTTCTCTGTTTGTTCTGTTAATTTCCATTTCACATCTGTAAGTCATAGCTGGTATCATACATCCATTGTATACTTTTCACTTTGAGCATATTAAGTCTATTCATACCAAATGATTTCCAAGCGAATCATTAAGCATTGTTTTATTTCACTCATGTAGTCTTTCTCTAACTTTATTTTCTGTCCACAATGAATGTATTTGTCAACCTCTCCTTGCCTGCTTCAACATTAAACTGTCCTGACAATTTATAAATTGATAGATAAGTATATTGGCTGTATTATATCACTAGTTCACCATTGCTGTCCAAAAATTACAATTACATAAAAAGTCTGATAAAAAAAAAAGTGTGAAGCCATTTCAATTGAGAAATTGTCACAAAATTCAAATATTATGGTGTATGACCATTTTTCTCTTACAAATAAAATAGTGAAAGTTCTCTAGGGGAAGTAACTCTAGCATGAAAATATGAAGGTTACTCTCAGTATGTGACAGATGCATCAACCAACACAGTGTATTTTATATATATAGATTATATAAAGTTAGATTATTTTAACCAAGTCCTAATATTTAATCTTCAAGTGTTTAGTCGTATGGCTGATTTTCCTAAGCATCTTTTTGCTCTCGTGTTACAATTTTTCCCGTCCGTCTGAAAATCTGATGAGCTGTAATAGAACTCTTGCTGCCATGTGTTGGAGTCTTTTTCTTTTTCTTCTCTTTTTTGGGTTAGGCAAATATTATTTCTCTTTCAGCAATACAACTGAATCCATTTTGTTTAAATTCCATGTCTGACCGTTTTCTCTTGCCAAGTATTTCACTATGAATTTTTTCTTATAATAATAATAATAATGTCCAATGTTTACATCTCTCGGCTGCCAAATTTCAGAGTGATTCTCTTATTTTGCTTTTGTTTAGCACCAACATCTGGAAGATGAAATTCTATGCACATTCAACCATCTTTTTCTCTTGTGTTTCCTGCTTATCACTTTGAATTCTTTCTCTAAAGGTCTGTGTGCCCTCCTCTTCCTTCATACATGATCAGCCATGCCTGATTTTGAATTTTTTCTACAGAGTGCAGCTTTTCAATCTTCCTCAAGTCTTATTTTTAGAAGGTGGCTTCAGACAATAATAAATTCATCATTTAAATAAAACATGAGAAAAATAAGTTATAATGAGAAGGAAAATAGCAAACGTATTCAATGTTAGTGTTTCTGGTTTTTCAAGATACCTTGACTGATTTGAATTAACCTTTGCATGTGAAGTGTGCATTATTGATGGTTGAAAGTTGAATTAAAGGGTGGGGATGCGGTTAGTTGCCTTCCAGATTATCACTGTGATAATTGAGGAATACATTAACTCTTTCAAGATCTGTTAAGATGTTTGAAGTCTGAAGTTTTAAAAGGATGTAAAAATGCCAATAACATGCCAATTTTTATTTAATGGTTAAAGAAAAAAACTATTGTTTTAATTAAAAAAAAAAGAAAATACATGTTTTGCTGAACCAAAATCATGATAGGATACACTTGTCCCATAAGACATTTATCCTTGGATACATTTGTCCCAGTGAACATTTAAACCAGGAAATTCTCATTTGTTTTTTGTTCATCATAGGCACATCCCAGTAGACCTCTAAAAGAGATCTATAGGACATGCCGAGATAGCATCTCTCTCTCACTTTCTCTCTCTCTCTAATATATATATATATATGTAAGATATTATCATGAGAGGATCATTGTAAAAAGGTTATTGCTTCAAATGGATCAAATTTTGATTAAATATTTATTATTTTTGGTTGTTTTAATCATCCCCCATCTTGCTATTAAAAAAACATTTCATTTGCAACAATTAAAAACAAAAAGTGCTACCCACCAATTCAGATAATTTGACCAGGGGGGAAAAAAACAATTACCTTATCACTTATTTTCCACCATCTCCTTCCCAATAGTCTCCTTGAATCTGTATATTGTGATCTCACAAAGAGTAATCACAACACTCTGTACTATATTTGGTGGTTCTTACAGTGTTCAAATTTACTTAACTTTTGGGTAGCCACACCTTGTAATATATACATGGGTGTTTACATCTACACATACCTGTAAACATTTGTATATCATGGCATTTCAAGAGATTGAAATGGTTTTTGTCATTTTTAGTTTAATTACATCTCATTCAACCTAAATTTATGCCAAATTCTCAAATGCCGTACTGATCCTACTTATCTAATTTTTCAAATGCTACGAAATTGTATTGCTTGGTTGTTAGAAATAGTTGGGCATTCCTTCACTGCAAACCCTGTCAGCAATGTTCTTCTGATCTTTATATGTCAGTATGCACAAAAATCTTACGTTGGGCAAATTTCTTTTCTGTGACAAAACTATGTGTATGCTGAATGCTTGTGCAAATGTAAACTTGTTTCAAGAAATTACTTATGTACAAATGTGGTAATTGGAAAAGCAATGTTGACATTTTTCTAAAATTCACAAGATCAGCTCATCACTTGCTTCAAAACAGAATTCTGAATCAATAAAACCGTATCTTCATAATGAATAACAATCAATCAATAACAATTGCTCATTTGATGACTATGATATTTATTTACTAGAAACTCTTCAGTGTTTTAATCTTTATTTGTCGAGATTTATAAATAAGTTTTTTCTAATTTTTTGTTTTAAACTAGATACTAGATCACATTTGTTTGAAAAAAAACTTTCTTTAACAGTATAGGTATAACCAAATCCATAAATAAATAATTTATACTATTTTAAAAGAAAATCTTTAAATAAGTAATAAATGATTTAGAAGCACCAAAGCAACTAACTAGTGAACAGATACAGTTGATGGAGAGATTATCAATATGTATATCTATAATAATATATTATTATACTTATAATTATTAATTACTTCATCATTTAAGTAACTAAATTTTTATGCATACATTAATTTCCTTTGTGTGCTGGTTGTAAAACATATGTGAGTCCTCACCTGAGAGGGAACTATGCCATCATATCATAGACTTCATGAATACAAGTCTGACCGTTTTGAAAAAAGTGTTCTTTATTGTGGTGGAAATTGTTTTTCTTTCTTGGGTGAGTATGAAGAAATGAATGTTAATGATTCTATATAAAGACCAGAAAGAAGATTTTTCCTCACAAAATTAGAAGATAACATCTACAGATCATTGTTGTGCACCCATTGAAAAGGGTTACACACACACACACACACACACACACACACACACACACACACACACACATATATATATATATATATATATATATATATATATATGTGTGATCAATTTAAAAAAAAATTTGATTTTGCGTGCTTAGTATTTTGATATATATATATATATATACATATATATAGAGAGAGAGAGAGAGCATATTTGAACAATTATCTATATGAACAGTCTGTTGAAATTAATAAAAAATTATTCACGTTAATAATTTTTATATATATATATATAGAGAGAGAGATGCATATGCATCGTGTATTATATACCATGTTAATGATTATTGTTCATGCATTTTCTAGAAGTATCTCATGATACCTTGCTTAATTTCCCAAGCTCTCATTCTTTAGTTTCTCTTACTCTTTTACTATCTCACTTGATTTCTTGCTTACCCATCTTTGATCTCTCACTAGTCCATGTTTTCTCTTTTTTGCCCAGTTTTTTCTCTCTCTCTCACTGGATCTCTCTTTTCCTTACATGCAAAAGAGTGAGTTGCGTTTTGAAGATGTCATTTTGATATAAAATTAGTTGTTTTGATTTTGACCTTGAAAGCATCCAGCTCAACCCCACAATTCGTTCTTGTGGAATCTCTGATGCCCACGGGGATGAACAAATCCTCACACTGAGACTTGAGCATATATACATTTTAGTGCATACATTCCCTTATATGTATATATTGACTATATCCATGCAAGCGTATACACATTTGTGTGTGTGTGTGTGTATAAGAAGGTAAATGCTGTTGCTTATATATTTTGTTTTTTTGTGTTTGAGGGGAAAGAGGAACAGAGGGAGGGTAAGTTTTGCAATGATGACTTTGTAGTCGTATTCTACGTCATTATGAGCAAGCTCTAAAGATTGTTAGCATATATATGTGTGGAGGGAATAAACAAGAATGCCACGCTTAGTGCATGATGCACAAAAGTAAACCCCCCTCTCCTTACCCTGTGTACAAAAGATGAAAGTAACTCTGAAAAGTATACCTGTGAGTTGTCAATATTTGGCTGACAAACAAGAAAGGATGAGTGATCCTTGCATCATCCTTAAGGATAATTGTAAACACTGGAATGTCAGATAGTTGATTTTTGCACCTGTAAGTTAAATTCAATTTGCAAGCCTGAATAACATATCGGCTGTAAAATGTTGCTCTGTGAAGCAACAAAAAAAGATGAAGAATTCAGGGGGGGGGGGGGAATGTTCAGAGCAAGTTGGGCTTAGAAATATTTCCAAATTGGAAATAGGTAGTCATGCAGTTATTTTGATGTAGCAGTTTCTCATTGCTAGCAAAATTCTTTATAACTCACAACTTATCTCTTTTTTTGAAGAGCACAGCGTTGGTTGTTGTTTACGTAAGAAAAAAAAATGTTTAGTGTTTACTATGTTTTCTGACTTTTCTTTGCTTCACCTCCCCGACTTCTCACCCAGCCTTCATTTCGTAGTTTGTTACTCACATGTGGGTCTACTTTATTATCAGCTGAGATACTTGGAGGAATTAACCATTTTGTGCAGAAGTGCGTGTGTATTTTGGTTAATGGAGCAAATCAAACTAATGTCCTTGGGAGGCCACACTGAACTTTTCCTACCTACTTCTTATTGCCTGCAGTCAACAGGTAGCCATTTTGAATGGTTTTTATGTAATCAGACAGTTTTTTCAAACTGGCAAGGATATATGGCATTGTCTTGAATAAAACTTTATTGAAAATGATAATAAGCTATGTTGGCTCATTCTACTTTTTCTACTTTAGATTTAAAGTTCTAATTTAGAGAGTCTCATCCGGGAGGAAATCCCCCCCCTTCCATCCCTTGGGTAGGAATTTTAGAGTTTTGGAGTTGGTATGGGGTGATTTGGGCCACATATCAAGTTCAAATTGTTGGGATATTGATCTTTTGGCTCTGCTAGTATAGTCCATGTAATTTTCCTTTTTAAAAATAATCCAAATGAATATATTTATGCCAATATAGAAAAAATAAAAGATTTCTCATATTATATGCACATCATTTGGACCGCACTTTATGAGCAAGACAATCTTTGAAGTGGTGGGGGCATTCTGAAATATGGTGAAAAGGGTGCAGGGGCAAAAATGGTTGAAAAGCACTCTTCTTAACTCTTCAATTCCTTCTAGAAAATTCAAATAGTAATTCAAGGGAGTAACTTTCGATTAAAGTTATTCCCCTTCCACTTCATTAATTTATATGAAAAAAAATTCTCTAATTTAGTGAGCGGTACCATTCTTCAAAAATCCTATTCATTGGAAGCTCTCATAGCTGTTATGAGCAGTCTATAAATCCAAGAGTTGAATTTAGATGGAAAAACAGTGGACACAGAATGAAGAAATACAGATGAAGCGTCTTCAATGATTCTTTTCCTGTTGTGATACAGTAGAAAATCTTGTGCTTCATCTTTTTCATTTGTTAGTTTCTAGAAGGCATGTTTGCAAGCAGGTTGGGAATTGATGTAAGTGTTGCTGACAGGATAGGGTGATTAAATGTTTAATGTAAAAGTATTGTTAATGATTTAACTACAAGAATGCATCACAAATGATTTTACTTTAGAAATGCATTGAAAATTGGGAAGAAGGGATTGTCATTGGTCAAGAATCAATGTAAGTGTTACTAACAGAATATGGCTGTCAGATGTATATTGATTGGTAAGGTTTACAAAGTCAGTACCACTTTGAGGGGTTCATCAGTAGAGTAAATTAATCTGTGATTTAGTCACAATTTTTTTTTTTTTTTTTTACTGTTATGAAAATTGTTGTCTTACAGTAATGTTTCTTGATTAAATGTTCTATTCTAAATGTTTTTGCCTGTTTTGATGGGTAGATAAGATGCTCAGTGTGTGGGTCAGTAATGCCAAGGGTGTGGCACTCTTTAAATGCTTGCTTACCACCTGGGGATTTCTTTGGTTAGAGCCTCACCTATTGCATGAACTATCAAGCGACTTTTTCTTCTTTATCAGAAGGTAGTCATCTTGTTGCAACTGTTTATATTTTGGCCTTTCATGATGTTTTTTTTGTAGATAACCCTTCTTTATCTATGTGGGTGTGTCTGCTATCTAAATCTTCCTCTTTTGTAAGAGATTGATACTCTAGCAACCACCAAAGGCTCTGTTTTATCCATTTGTGGTTTTTCCAAAGTTCATATTGTTGGGTAAAAACAGCAGCAAGTCATAGAAACTGAATTATGTTCCAGTTTCATAACAGACAACAATTACCTCACAGATTACTGCAAAGACGATGAAAAATAAAGAACTTGGGTTCACTTATTTGTCTGTATCATATTGCAAATGTTCTAAACTTTCCAATCTATAAAGTACATGGGGGGTTGGGAATAAAAAAAATGAAACATTTTGCTGAATTTCAAATCTTATTTTCTCATTACATCCGTACATTTTTTTGTGCTGGGGACAACTCGGTCTAAGGATTTACTACAACATTTCCATGACATTTCAAGTTGAATCTCATGAAAAATTAAACAATATTATGTTTTTATTCAATTATTGTTTGTAAAAATGAATCTCTTTCAATAAAATAACATTGCATAACTTATTTATGTTTATTGCAGAGTATTGATATTGATAAGGTATCACTATTAGATAATAATGCTTTCTCCATGTTTCAGTCAGAAGACCACACACAGATTTCCCCTGACATCATATCCCTAGCAATTATTTATGAAAATAAGTGAGAAAGATGAATTTTTTATCTTCTAATTATATTTGACTTTTGCACAATTGAGAGTAAAGGGACTGATTTAATTTTTTCTATCAGTATTAACGCTGTTGAAAATTTGAAATAAGTCAGGTTTGCAATATGATACATGCTAAAATATCACCAAAATGTTTGCAATATGATACATGCTAAAATATCTCTGAAATGTTTGCAATATGATATATGCTAAAATATCACAAAAGTCTGTACTGTCATTTTTTTTGCTTTTGTTATTTCTCTTAATTGCTGGTCTGGGTTTCTCTTCATATTTGTCTCATAATGAGAGAAAGTTTATGCAGGGTTAAGACCAAATTTAGATTTTCTTGAGAAGTACGTGTGTTTGCATATAAGTTTTTATAAATGAGAACCTGATGCTTATGGTATATATCAGCACCTGACTGGTATGTATTCATAGAGACATTTATTCATTCACTTATATTTAAGTATTGCTACTAGTATAGTATCTTAAGTTTCTTCTCTAATGGTTTGCTTTTGAATAGATGCCTGCTTATGCTACCTACTATTTTCAATGCGTTAATCTCTGCCTTTCCCTTGACTCATCTTCCTCCCCCTCTTCTTTTGTCTTTGATAATGAAATAAACTAATTTATGAGGTGTTACCTGAAGCTGTAACAAAACTTACCACAAAGTGGTAACATTTGCTGGCATGAACTCCAAGACGATTGATTTCCCATCAATGGTCCAAAAACCTCCCTTGATTGCATAGCAAACTTTTTCAAGTTTTTCGTTATTTCGACTTGTTCATAGTTGGCTAGACTAAAGTTTATCTCCAATTGACATTATACCACCTTAGAAACGTGAATACTACACATAGACTTAGATTTTACCCAAAGCTTCTCCTTTAAAAGGTTCCCAAAGCATTACAACGGCAGTTTCCCCCCAAAAGAAAACAAAACTTTACTCACGCACTCTTTTCTTTTTCATCGCTCATCGCTCATCGCTAAATCGCCGAACGTGCTTGCAAATACTAAGGGAAAAAAAGCTGCAGGAAATAAATCAGTCAATTCAGAACCATGCCACGTGGCAAATCTGCTCTGGATAGTGTGCAATGTGTAACTATGTCCACTTTGTGTGCTACATTGTGGGGGGTGGGGGGGTTCCCCTCTATACTTGTTGGCTGAATGCTGTGTCTTTGTATAAATGTGTTTTCTCTTTGTCCTCTTACAATGGGGATGTGCCCCAGATGCACATAAACCATTGAAGACCGAGAATGGATCTAATATAAACATTTCAGGGGTTGGGAAGAGAATACATGACTGGATTTTAGCTTGTAACCAAACTTAGGTGGCGAGTTGCTTTGGGGGAATCTCCAGACATAGCTTACATGACTTATCTTGGATTTTTTGTTTGGGAATTAAAAATAAAAAATGAACTGGTTTTTTTTTTTTTTTTCTTGTGGATACTTAGTATATAAAATGACTATAGTTAAATGCGGGGAGTGTGAGTGAGTAGCAGTAAAGTCAGTGGGGAATGAGAGGCAATGTTTCAGCTTTTCCTATGCATAATTAAGCACTAAAATACACCTGTGATTATTTCATCCCCCCCCTTACCACCATAATTTGTTGATATTGATAATAATTGGTATTTTTTTAATTGAATGAATTTACTGAACAAATCCTACCTATGATATCATGACCTACAACTGTCTAGTATTCAAAATATTCCTTCCTCAGGGAGTGTTGTTAATAACCTGAACCTCTTATGTGTCTGACAAGGAAAGAAGAAGAAAAAAAACTCGAGTATTATATGACAAAAGTATTCAACAGCAATAAACCGTGTTGTCCAACCAAGTGTGTAACATTTCTCTGAGCAGATTTCATAAGTTTCTTTTTACACATAGGTTTGTGTCTGATTATTTAACAATCAGAATATTATTTATATTACATTATATAACCTTTTCTTTATTCAGTAGTCAAGTCACCTTTCTTGTTCGGGTTTGAAATTATATCTTTCTTTTAAATGTGAAACTTGCACAAGAAATCACATAGCTACATAAAGTTATTATATCTATTATGTAAATGCATTGATCATTTTCAATAGCAATAGATGAAAAAAACTTACTGTCAGTGGTCAGAAATCAATGCAAGTGTTACTGACAGAATAGGGTTATCATGCTATAATTCTGTATGCCTGTGTATGCACTAAGATAACTCAACAGCTGGCCATTGTATGAAGTTGATATTTGCTAGATATGTTGGTCTCTGCACTTGACGCTGCAGTGTCAAGTTTGAAGTCATTTGGATGCGTGGTTCTCGACATGTGATGGGTGCTTGATTTACTATAAAAATTCATCTTGAAATGGATATAGTTTTTCGCCAGTATTCATGAGCACAAGTTTATAGATTCAAAATGTCTGATGTGTATGGAAACCAATACAGAGTGAAAAAAAAAGGGAGAAAATCAGGGCAGGGGTGGGGGTCTGACAATAGAACAATATAAGATTAGTTAAAAATGAGGTAACAGCATTTTTAAAAAAATATTTTAATTCTTATTACTATTAATGATGATATGTGTTTTGATTGTTGCTATCAACAACATCTCATAACCTAGTATGTATAGTTAGCAAAAAATTTCATAGATTAATTGTAAAATTAGAAAAGATATGCATATGATAAAATTTTTGCCCAAATGTGAAATTACAAAGCCATTTTATGCAATCTCCCTTCACGATTGAATACTCAAAATAAGAGGGTGTGTAGCTGAAGCATCAGGGCCTGCAGATCCAAGGGGAACCCCCTGAGAATTTATTGCCTAAAAGTTCAGCTCCATTCAAATGTCTTTGTAATTCTCCACAAAATAAACTAATTAATTTTGAAAAGATACTCTTCAACGTTTTTTCTCAGTATTAAAGAAGAAAATAATTGAAGGTCTTCCAGGGAGTTATCCTGCTTTCTTCATTGTGGGAAGAAAGGAGAAATATTTTTTCCAACTGCTTTAAATATTAATTAATAAAACCCAGATGGTCTCAGAAAACTTTAAAACAACTTGAATCAATCTTGCAAAACACTGGTTTAAAGTTTCTTTCAACTTCTGAATGTAACACTATCTTTGTGGTTTGTAAGCTGGGATGCCCAACCCCCTCTGTGGTACATAACAGGGTTGCTATTTTTCAAGACCGAAATTGAGCAAATTCAGTGGTGAACAAATTTATTTGGTTCAAGAAAGATTAAGAAGATATGGTATTGCCAAAAAATTTACAAAAATCACTTAAAAAAACAAAACTTATTGCTGATGTGTACAGCCTTTGGTCTTACTCCATTTCCTGAATTTGCAAATGATTCTTTTATTTATTAAAAATATCTTGTAGACTTTCAATTTCGACATCTGATGTTATTTATCCTTTTTGATATTAACTTTGACTTTTTTTTTTTTTTCAATTCAATGTTTTAGTTTTAAGATTAAGGAGTGTGAGGGAAATTTTTGAAATATCGAAAGAGTGCTAACCTTGGAAAAGAATAATAACCATTGTCTAAGTTTAGCTTCTGGAAATAAGACATCACCCCTCATCGGTAGTACCTTTCGGTTGATTCACCATATTCACCATTATCTGCCACATTTGGTTTGGTTTTTCTCTAATCTTTGATATCTGCTCAAGGCCATATTTGTAGACTACCTAGTGATGATCAAACTTACCTCAGTGATTATTTAAATCTATTTTATTTACCAGAGATAATATTTAACAAGTACAGCAAAACTTTGTGTAGTGCAGTTTTTGACATAGTAGGGTGAAGGTATTATTTTACAGATTAATGTAACTCCAGGAATGCCTTGATTTGTTCCAAAATGTTTTATATTGGAAACTGCTTTGTCCAAGGCCTTACTATGATTTTTTTTTTCAGCTGAGACTTGGTTGAAATAACTTGTACAGCAATTTATTGACAGTTCTAAATCAAAACCAGCAGGATTCAAAGCATTGCTATCTAAGCATAAGCTGATCAAATAATGCATCAAATTATCATAAGATCTTGAGCAGTGCGGTTTCGAACTATACAGAATTTTTGGGAACGAATTCACTGCAATAATTGAGGTGTATCGGTATTTTTTCAGGGGATGTGTGTAAAAAAATACTGAGAAAAATATAGATGTAGAGAAAGAACTTAAAAAAATTCTCTCCTGACTCAATTCTCTTGGGTAGTTTAACCCTTTTCCTCCCGTGTTTCTGCAGATAACTGATAGGCTTATCTCTATTCAGTGTTGAATGCTCTTTGCCCACATGTGAAGTCTTCCGCCTCTTAATAGTTCGACTGGATGACAGTATAAGCTTTTAAGTTAATTTGCTTTTAAAGTCACTTATCTCAATATCTTGTACAGTTGATGTATAGGTTTTTTCCTCAGCTTTAGCTTGGTCTAACACAAGACTACTAGTTTGGGAGCGAACAATATTAATTATCTGAGAGATCAACTCGCTAATGGTTTTTACTATTTTTAGACTATTTTGTGTTCTGGACTCATTTTGGACTGAGATTTGGCTCATTCCAAAAGATTTTTTTACTTTTTTTGGATACAATTTAAAACAAATGTTGTTTTGATTCATTTCAAAACAATTTGAAGGAATGAACTAATTTGATAAAATTACATATGGTTGAAGAAAGTTCATTTTTCAAATCAATGTTATTTAATACCGAGTTTGATTAGTGTAACAGTATTGAGGATTGAACACCCAAAACTGGCTTCCTGTTGCAAACCACTACTCCACTGAGTGGTGACCCCCTCAGGTATTCACCACCTTCCCCCCAAAAATAAAGTGTGACAGTCATTTTCTATTAGTGTGGGAAGTTCCACATATGACTCAAGTGTGCATGGTGGGTTATCCCCTAAAAATTGCCCGGTTTCCTCAGCTATTGCTACAGACATCAGGATATGCCCCCTGATCCTACTCCTCAGTGCAGGAGCAGAGCTGGTCCTATGGTTCTTGATGCCCCAGGCAAGCTGAAATTGGGTGCCCTTCAAAGTATGGTAAAATCTGATTTATTTTATCTCACTGTGAGAAAAATAAATACATGGTACTGAAAGATTTATTACAATAATCAGGTGAAAGAAAACAGTTCTGACATCACATCAGTTCACATCAGGGAATTTCTTGTTTTGACTTTTTACTCTGTTAGATTCATCTATTTCTGACCTCTATTTCTCTGACATATAACTGGCACCTCCTCACACTTGGATTCCTGGTCAACTGCCCATATTCTCTGTACCTTGAGCCATCATAAGGGGGGTGCTGTTTATTGGGTAGATCCCAGGGCACTAAGCTCCAGTTGATTATTATTGGCTTCTGGTCCTCTGACACCCCCCCCCCCCGGAATAGATAAATATTATTTTCTTTGTATTACTAACAGCTGTTGAAATAAACTATTTTGGGGAGAGAAAAAGGTCAATTGATGATTATTGTAACAGTCTTATTTTAGTAAAGGAAGGCAGGTTTTCCCTAAAAAAAAAAAAAGGTACCATATGGAAAGCGGAGAAAGGAATGCATAGAATTGCTCTGCATCTATCTCTCCCAGCTGTTGCTGGTATTTTGACACAATTTTTCAGATTAAAGCTGAAAATTCCCTGGCAAACGCCAAATATTCCTGAAGTGTAAATACACAGAATGTTTTCAATGGTATCTTATTGTTATACCGAGGAAGGATCATACCATTGAAATTTATTTCTTCAATATCTTCCATTAGTTGAAGTATACTTAATTACTGCCCTGTGAAGAGACAGTTAAACTGTATTTTGTTTTGCAATCCCCCCACCCTTAAAAAATACTCTTGATTCTTGAAAGAGGTTTAAAATTCTATTTTTTCATGCTTAAAGGAGTTGTAGGGGAGAATGGTCATTTTGAAAATGCTCCTGGGCCCCGGGGCCTCCAATGGAGGTGGTGATGGGGGGGGGCACTTTATAAATTTTCAATGATGTATTTTTTTGATGAAAGCAAATCGCCATCAATCAAAACTGTTGACATCAACATAAGTTTCTCCAGTTTTTGAGAGAGTCTAGCTTGCTATGTGTTGTGTATACAGTCCACGTCAGTGGAGCTAGAGGGCTCAAAATTTACACATTTACTGTGTCTGGAGAAAAAAAAAAAAAACGTTGTTGTCACCCCCACCACCACCGAAAGAAAAAAAATTTCAGTGAGGGGGCAATTTATAATGTAAGTTTACCCTAAAATATTCTTAGTTATTGTGTCTGGCAATGTTTATGATTGTTTTTTTGTTGAAAATTTGGATTTTTGCGATCACTGTCCAACAAAAGTAACTCATCCATTGATCACTCCTTTTTCCAGTTTTTCAATTGATCACCACCAACATGTCATGCTACCATAAGACGTTGGTCACATGACAGTTTCTAGTGAGTGACTAACCAGACCTACTTTTCAAAATTTTAACTTCTTTAATGAACTAATAAAGATTACCATCACTATATCTTACTATAACAATATTATGATACGATAATTCACAAAATGTCTTTTCTATCCATCCGTACGGCATCACATCACTTAAAGACGACAACAGCTATTGCCACTAAATTTTCGGATCAGTCGATTGCCCACCTCCCCTCAACACGGCATGCTGCCAAAAGACATTGGTCTAAGAAGGTTACTATTGAGTAACTAACCAGACCTGTTCAGATTTTCATTTTGGTGTTTGTGATTTGAAAGAAGTCTTTCTGTTTTGTGTATCAAGTTACAGACTTCGGTTTGTTGGTAATTTGATTAAGATAAGACAAATTGCTTCTTTATGAGTTGTTAAAATTTTTATTTGAGATTTTGAGAAACATTTATCTTTTTAATTAATTGCCTCATAGATGTACTTTGTTTCAAGTGGTTATTTTAGCCTTTTTAATGCAAGTAATTTTTCAACTGATGATTCTTTGATTTAAGGAAACAGCCATGATATAGGCTTCTTCAGTTTTCAAGTTGGTCTGGCTGACTGGTTATGTATGAATGATGTATACAGGCCACACCAATAAAGCTTGCAGGATGAAATTTTTTACATTTTCTCATGTCGACAAAACACTTCCTGCTTTTATGGGGGTCAATTTGCAAAGTAAGTTTATCCTAAATTGATCGCCCAGGTAGCATTTAGTAGTCATCGTGCTTGTTTGTTTTTGTTTTTTTTAATCAGACTTTTTTTTAGTGATCACTGCTTAACAAAATGCGAGAGAACTTCTTATTCATTGCTCACCCCTTTTTTTCGTAATTCTCTAACTGATCACCCCCACCCAGCATAGTATGCAGCCAAAAGAGGTTGGTCACGTGAATGTTTCTATTGAGTAACTAAGCTGACCTGTTTTTTTGTTTTTTTTTCGTTTTGTTTTTTACTTTGGAAACTTCTATCGCAACTTTTACAGCTGACATGAAAAAAGTGAAATGTAGTCCCTCTGTCCCATAATAATTGGCATATTTGCATACATAAATTCATATGTAAATGTAACAATTATTATGGGACAGCTTCATGAAAAAAGTTTAAGGTCACTTTTTTTTTTTTTTATTAGAGGAGGATATTTGTCATCAATGGAGGTGTTTATTTTCTCTTGTACCTTGGATGATGTAAATATATATTGCACAAAAATGATACTAGAATGTGGGTTAGGAAGTCAATTGCCCTAGACAGGCGTGAAAAGAAGGTAAAAACGAACACTGAACAGTTGACCTAGGTTTGTAGTATGAATAAATTGTTGATACATTCTTCTCTCTTCCCCTCTGCGTGTGTATGTTATGCCGAATCGGTGATATTGCTTTATTAGCGAAATTTACTTATTTGCTATAATGATAAAACATTTCAAGTTCAACTTTACTTTGATTACATAAACTTTTGATCGGGAAAAATAGTTGTTCTATATTCTTGGATCGATTAAATAGATTTTTGATGAAAATGAAACTACGTAATCATTTTTTGTAAAAAAAAAAAAAAAAAAGTTTAAATTTCGCCGAATCAGTGTAACACACACACACATACACACACACACACACACACACACAAACACAAATATATGTGTGCGTAATAACATTTCATTTCTCTTGAATGCTATTCGCTTATCAGTGAATCCACCTTGGTTTGTTTGTTAAATAGTTCAGCTAAGAAACGAAAACTGTTGAAATACAAATCGTTTATTTATGCTTGTGTATATTGCTGTCAACCATGCAGTGTAGTTTCGATTCACACACACCCTGATTTCTACGGGTATTAGAATATAGGGTTTTCAATAATAATCACATTATGCTTAAAGGGAAGCAGTAAAAGCTATGTAAAATTCTGACCATCTTATCAAAAACATCCTAATTTTTTTTATTTCTAGATGTGTTTGCTTATCTAAAGAAATCCTAAAAAATTGATTATTATTTTATTTATTTTTTTGTGTGTGTGTGGATGTGCGGATGTGCTCATACACCCCAATAAGATGCTTTTCGGTTGGTCAGTCTCAGTTACGTTAATCAACCGAAAGAGGAAGGAAAGATAGGTGTGACGTCATTAAAAGCACAACTACTCCAATCACTTCTTTACCAGCTTCGATGATCTGATAATAGAATGTGCGAGGTCTGCATTTTTGTATTTTAAAAGTAAAAAATAGTTTTCCTTCAAAAAGAAAAAAAAGACGCCAAAAATGGCCGTTCCCGATTTCTATTGAAAATAATGAGGATCAGTTGACTTGAAGAGAGTACTGGCTCTTCATCCTCCTCCTACTATTACTGCCACCACGGATGGTGGACACATCGTTGAACATTTGGTTCTTGCTTTTGTTTTTTCAATTTCAATTGTTTAAACTATTCCTGAATAAAATGCCCCAAAAGACTGATATTTTTCACTTTCGAATTTGAAGAATGCAGACAGAAACATCTTAATAAGAGACCAAAAATTTAGCTTCGATATTTATTCCTCAATGGTAACACTTGCAAAAACGCTATTCTTGAACGTTTTTTTAATCGGCTTTTTGAATGGCTAAAAGTGGTAAGATGTTTCAATATATGGCTGAAGTTAAGTATTCCATTTCCAGGGAATATAATACGCTCCAAAAACTCATACAAAGGCTCCTAAAGTATAAATATACAACGTATTGATAAGATATCGTCCACAAATCAGTTTATTCTGTATCCAAAGATCTAAACTTTAAATAGGAATAACATTTCATCCTCGATCTAAAGATACCGTTCTTTATTTTTGTATTGAAATATTTGTTATATTTTTATTATTTTTATATAACGTATTGACCAGTTATCAACAAAAGAATAAAAATAAAACCGTTGTTCAAGACACCGTTTTTCAAATCATGTTGTTGCTGATTTTGTGAGTGTACTAATTAACTCCCTTTTCTTGAATCTAGCCACTTTTGGCTTGGCCGATTCGAAAGGGCCCCTTCAAGGATTGTACCTCCACAACTAATTAGCCTTTCCCTCTGCTTGCCTTCAAAACAGCTTACAACAGAATTGTCAGTGGGGTAGCTGGATATTTTGGGTCCCGGGGGGCGCTTGGATCATTGAGGCCAATCCTCAACAGTGTAGTGGTTTACAACCTGGAGGCTGCGCACCCGGGACGATCCACAAAGGTATTACTGGGAGTGATTGGAAAGTCCGCAGGCAGGCCTTCCAAAAGCCTGGAATCCACATGAAAATTCTAAATTAAATGCCCCCCCCCTTCCAACGTTTAGTAAGATTTGTTAATGTATAATGTTAGTTGCAAAGCAGACAGAACTGTGTAGGAGCCCCCCCCCCCCAATGGGGGGGGGGTCTGGGGCGATTCAAAATCGCCCCCTTCCCCTTCCTCGGTTACGCCCTTCAGAATCGTCACGTGATCATAACGTTATCTTTCCCTTACAAGGAGAATTCAATTTTTTGTGTTGAGTTAATGAATGAATGGGCGATAAAAATTCAGTATAGTAGTACATAGTGAGTAGTCGAAGTAAAAAGTCATTATACCATTACCTCATCGTCTTCCTCCTCTCTGTTGAGCGGAGTGCCAACTTTAAAGCCTTCTTATTTATCAGCTGGGAAGAATTTTTCATCAGTCGAAACTTGGATTGCACCATATTGTGTGCTAGCTTTACGAACGTTTAGACAACACTATTTTATTGTGGAATTAAAAAAAACAACTTACAAAATGACTATTTTTTTCTTAAGGAGACAAACGAAGCAATTCAATATCTACTTTTCTGAATTATGAAATTCTCTTTTTCAGATAGATTCACACACATCTCTATAAGGTTATCGGTCTCTAGTTAAGTGACGTCATCAAAGAACAATCACATATTCTTTTTTAATCAATTCTCACGATATCAAATTACGTCATCAGCGTTCACAAGCATGGGCTTAGAGATTAAAATTATTTTTTAGGTAATCTATGTGATTTTTAGTTTCCCTTCTCGCGGTCTTTCTTCTACGAGGTCTCATTTATACCCAGTTTATTTTTTAGATGCTCTCTCCCCCATTGGCCGTTTCCTTTTCAGTACCCCCACCGCCTATCTGTCGTCTCCTTTTCAGTGAGACGTGGACACATCATTAGAATTCAGTTCTTTTTTTTTTTTTTATCTATTTGGTCTGTCAATGAAATACCACTAACGAGAGGGAAAAAGTGCCCTTCATATCACTCTGAAAAAAACAAGTATTAGTCAGCAGTTTTGGAGGCGATAAATTTATAAAAATCCTAATATTTCTTGCACTGGCTGGACAGATTACACTGGCACCCCCGTTATAACGCGGAATTGGGGTTCCAAGAAAGTCAACAGTGTTATAACAGCTGCGATAACCAATTGCCAATTTAGCTGTTATATACCTAGATCTAGTGATAGCTGGCTATTTTGGAACTAAATTGATATTATAGACTCCACCATCCACCCGTGTATTTTTTGTTGATCAACTCTTCTGACTCTACCCATCGTATTTGTAATGTTTTCAGTACTTGTGTTGTAAGTAAATAATATCATTTTTGTACGAAATACTAACTAAGCCGTACATGAAAATTATTAGTCTTCTAATTAATTAACAATTCCGCTTAATAACTACCAGGGGTCACGTAGATGTCTCTTATTCTTAGTTTGCATAATTCCACTGTCTCCTTTTTTTTGTATTTTGAGTATTGCTCTCATACAAATAATCCACCTTATTCAAGATGTTTGACAACATTAATTCGAAATAAAATTAACATCTCACTCGAAGAAAGAAAGGTGTATTTCGAGATGAGAAAATAAATCGCCTCTCTCTCTCTCGTCCTGGCTTATTCAATATCTACTTTCTCCACTACGTTAGACTAGTTTTAAATTGCTTCAGTAATTTTCGATTTTTTTTTTACACCTACGTACACTCGATGTTGGAAATGGCGCATAAGCGCTTTTAACGAGACATTCATTAGCAGTAACTTCTCTTTAGTTATATCTCCCCTTCTTCGTCTCTATTGCTTTATCTTTTCACATATTCTCGTCTTGTTTATCGTCATTCATTCCTTTCATTATCTTGTCACAGGGTTGCTATTTTGGCCATTTTATTGCTAAATTTGATAAATATGGCCCTTAAAAAGAACATAGCCATTTACTTTTTGGTTTGTCCATTTTTTTCATTTGTTTCGAACATTTTTTCAAAAAAGTGCTTTCTATCCATGAAATTCAGATTTCCTTAAAATGTGTCAGTTTGAAAAAGTTAATTTTCGAAGGATATGCGAGCGTTTCTATTTACAATGCAATCGTAATGCTGAATTGAAGACTTACTTTCTGCCATTAGTACGGAACAAAGAAGTTGACTTAGTTGCGGTAGTACTCTTAATAAATCCTTAGTTTTTGTGTGTACAGCAATAATTGCAATGTTTTCAACAACTTTTGCATTTAGGCGTGTTTTTTTTTTTTTATCAGAAACGTCTCCAACTATCTGGCAACCGTGTCATCTTTTCTCTTCATTTTTCTCCTCTAATTCCATGACTGACAACAAGTATTCATCCGGGAGTCGGGGGGGGGGGGGTCAGAAAGAAAAGAAGAGAAAAGCAACTTGTGGAAAGTGAGAGAAGACGGAAATCCAAGATACTCGATCCTCAATACTTTTTTATATGGTCGTCGTCGTATACACACACAAAGCAATACCCGACCCCCCACTTGAAAAACCAAACCGACCAACCAGTATAAGCTAATCTTGTGTAGTGTTGTAGTAGTTATATATAGATAGCAGTAGTATTAACAACACGCAGGCCATCGTAGATAGACTGTCACGATATTTTCTGATCCTCAACCCGGTCATTCCTGATAAATAAGAGGAAGTAAGAAGCCCAAGATGGTATCTTTTAATTATGGAGTCTATTCAATTGGAGCGATAATTTAAAGGGAAAAATGGGGAAATATTACAGTGACCACCGAAGCATAACAGGCAGGCCTTTGTAGCACTAAGTGTGTCTTTTTCTTTGTAATAATCTCCCTATCCCCCTTTCTTCGATTTAACAACAACAAAAAAAAAAAAAGGACACAGTATTTCGTTACCAAGTATTGCCCCTGGTCAGGGGCACTTCTTCAAGATAACCAAAATATAACACACACAGCCGGAGCTGCTGGGAAAAAATTACCAGTAAACATCGGAAAAATACATTCTTCAAGTAAATAAATGCCAAAATGGATCTACCTCGTAGAAGGTCTGATATTTCTATGTTCAACTGACCTCTTCAGTCGCCTGGATTATTCTATTTATTTCATTGTCCAAGTTTATAAAGTCCACCGGGGCGTGGAGGTTTAATTTCAATTCTTCTTTCGGAGGTTACATTGTGTAATATTCGCGCCACGGAGGCTTTTATGATAAAACACGCACTGAACACGTCGTCCTTCCAACGGGTGCGATCTCTTTTTGCAGATACGGTAAGAAGCACGTTGCTTTTAGTTTTAGTTTTCACGACTGTACATTTTAAAATATAAGACATTTGTCCAGTTAAATGAACAGAAGTAGATTAAATATCAGAAAGTCGTTTTTTAGCAATAGTGGTGTAAGATTGGAATAAATTACCCACCAGAGTGCTATCAACAGATGTAAATAATTCAAAAGAAGAACTATGATAGATATTACACCACCACCACAAATATTCAATGATTACGTGCTTAGTCAAAAAGAATTTGTATACTTTTTTCACACTAAAATTTTCTTTTAATTAACACGATTTTTTCTTTCTTTTGCGAGGGAACTTTAGTGTACACTCCTCAAGTATTAAGATCTAATAGAATCCTCAAAACGTTATGAGAGATTTACAGATGGTCTAATCGGTTAAACTAAACATTTCAAACGTTTAATCGTTACAAATATCAGTTTCGAGAAGTTTTGTGGTAGTCCCTTGCATTACGACAAATTTATCATCAGTCTCATTTATTGTATTTCTTTTTTGGGCACTATAATGAATGTAATAATTGGTTAAAGGTCATTTTAAAATTGTAAACCTGTGATTCTCAAAGTGTGCGCTACGGTTCTCCGGGGCCTCGCGGTCAGCTGTCAGTGGGGCCGCGTGATATTCGAAAATCTTTATACTTCCTGGCAATCGTAATTCAATGCGCTGATGCGATGCATGATTACAATGATAGAGTGCGACATCTAACCGGCACCCTACGAATCACAGTCCATCTAATGTTTATGTAGTCATATTAGTGTTTATCAGAAGAAAAGGAGGACACTTGAATTAATTTGAATAACGTGATTCACATTTTTTTCACTGTATTAACCTTATCACATGAACGTAAATGCAATAGTAGAGTATTTTGTTTATGACTTGGGGTGCCCAGAGAAAATACTTATAACAATAAGACTAAGGGCGCCGTGGTTGGGAAGTGTATTGGAACCACTGCTATAAAGTACAATCTATTTTAAAAACAATTTGAGACTGCTTGCCCAAGATTTTACGAATGACTGATTCTTAGTGATTTTCTCTGTGGTTGGTAGAAGTATTGTGACATAATTTTAGAATATTAAAATCAAAGTCAAGACTAGAGTGAGAACTACAAAAAACTCGAAAGAGTGAAACACCACACACATGTTCTACTTCTCATAACTCTTCATTGATAAGACCTTACAGGTCCTACAGGTCATTTCGTTTTTTGATATCTGATGTTTGCCTTGTCACACTTAACGCATTACACAGTGCTTATTGTTTCTGCAATGTTTCCCATATTTATAAACCTGTTTTATGACTCTACAGGAATGTTTCGTTATTATTTACAGTTGTTGAGTGTCTTTAAAAAGTTAGATGTGAAAGTCAAAGTGTGGAGAATATTTTGAGTGTGTGTGTGTGGGGGGAGTATGAATTTATGAAGGTTTCCTTGCCTCGAAAGCGAAACCTAGCTGGGGATGCTCATTGTCACAATTTGAATTTCTGAAGGGAATCGATTTTTAACAACAAAAAAACTCTGTCCTCAAACAGTCGTTTTTTATTTTTTATTTTTGTTCCACTTGAGTTAATAAGTTTTAGAAGAAAGTTAAAGACGGGAGAACTAAAAAGAAAAGGATGAAGTTGAATTACTTTGTGTGTAGGGCAGGGGTCTGAAAAAATCTTTTGAACCAGACAACTTGCGTAATTAAAATTTTACAAACTCATTCGACCGTAACTAAGAGCTAAGTTCAAGAAAAGAGGTTAGTATCTCTTTGAAATCCCATGAAACCCTAAATTAATTTATTTTCAATTCCTAACCTAACCCCAAACCTTTTCTTGTGCTAGTGTTAATTCTGTAATCAAGTTCCCCAGGTTCTTGATTTAACTTATGAAACTCATCTTGGGACATATATATCCTGAGGTTTTTGTAACAGCTGGGTTTTTTTTCAAGTTCTCTCGTCTGGCCTTTTGAAGTTACCGGGACGTTTCATTTCAGGTAGGTTAGTCTTGGAAGGGTTTTAAATGAAATAATCCTATACTTTCTCCATCACTCAATTTCCAGTATTTACCTTCCCCCAATAGCGGCAAGATGCAAGTTTTTATGTTTGCCTCAGTGATCTTCTTCCGGATGGTTTCAAGAAATTCCATTAAATCAGTTCGAATAATAAGCTTCAGTTTAATTTTTAGATTGCTATAAGCCACCTAAATTGGTAAACTTTTTTTTTTCTTGGAAATCTATTAAAATTTTCCCAAACCCGACCAGCTGCAGTTGTCATCAACCCAGAAATGGCTTGGTTCAATACGAATAGAAATCAACTAATTGAAACTATCCGGTAGAATTTATCTACGAACTCATTATCATTGGAAACAAAATGTTTGTCTTACACTGTACGAACATCCTACTTGCAGGATGAGCCATGGCTCTCACACTGTTGACTGTGTTATTATTTTCATCATTATCTATATCACAGGAGTGATTCTTCTTCTTCCTTGCATACCTAACAACTGACAAATATCTTATTGTCTCACCTTTTTCTTCTTAAATGATTGGATGAATAAAGTACGTAATTATGATAAAGGATGACGAGAAATGGGTGTAACCCGGAAATTATTTGGTTTTTGTTTGATTTTTTTCCCCTACTCACTCTACGGTGTTAAAAACATTCTTGTGTACCGAGGCATATAACCTATTCTAACCATGAGTTAGCATCATACCCTCCAAGGTGTATTCCCTTCCTCCATGAGCGTCCGTAATGGGGTACAAGGGGGTGCATTTGCACATCCCCTGTTAAAATACTGCTGCACCTCTTCCGTACAAACAGAATTAAAATTCTAAAACTTCTACACAATTTCGGAACTTGTATAACTTTCAATTCCTTTTCAGCTATTAAGAAAAAAATGAGTTTACTGGTCTGTACTCTTTCGCTAAATGCATTGGGGTCCTTCAAACAATGTTGAATTTTGACCTGATCACTCAAATAATAGCGCAATCGGAAAAAAAAAGAGTGGGCCTTAGCCAAATATATTCGTTTGCCCCCACCCCCGGAAAAATATCCTCTGCACCCCTGGAAAAGTGGCAGTGGGCGATCCCCTTCCCTTTAAAATTGACATTTAAAAAAGAACGTTTTCCCCACCTTTTTAGCTCACTAGAATAAAGACTGATTTTCGTTAGATTTGCCACTTCCAAAAAAATTTTCTTTGTCGAGGGGTCGAAGTACGTCTGTTGACTGTTATGTTATTCTATGAAAAGATAATTGGGAAAAGTGAAAAATGAAAACTAGCGAAAAACAAAATCTAAAAAGCACTCGGAGAGCACATACCTCTGCCAACGTCATTCTCAGAGGAGGCAATCGTGCATGGATCCGCCCCCAAATTTAATCACGTCTTCCTTGGCCTATTTACCCAACCTTCCAGAAAATTTCATCGAAAACTTTTTTGGAGATATTATGTGAACAGTCATAAGTGAAAACCTAAGAGGAATATATTATCTTTCGAACAAAAATTCCTGGATCCGCTCACCAAATTTAACCATTTTTTTTCTCACCCCACTGACCACCACGTAGTTAAATTGAAATTGGGTATTTTGTGAGATGTTGCATGGACAGAGAAGCGTTGGGTGTTTTGTGAGATGTTGTGTGGACAGACAGACATTGGGTGTTTTGTGAGATGTTGCATGGACAGACAGACAGTGGGTATTTCGGGAGATATTGGGTGGACAAATATTGGGTGTTTTGTGAGGTGTTGCGTGGGCAGACAGACGTTGGGTGTTTTGTGAGATGTTGTGTGGACAGACAGACGTTGGGTGTTTTGTGAGATGTTGCGTGGGCAGACAGACGTTGGGTGTTTTGTGAGATGTTGTGTGGACAGACAGACGTTGGGTGTTTTGTGAGATGTTGCGTGGGCAGACAGACGTTGGGTGTTTTGTGAGATGTTGCGTGGGCAGACAGACGTTGGGTGTTTTGTGAGATGTTGTGTGGGCAGACAGACGTTGGGTGTTTTGTGAGATGTTGTGTGGACAGACAGACGTTGGGTGTTTTGTGAGATGTTGCGTGGGCAGACAGACGTTGGGTGTTTTGTGAGATGTTGCGTGGGCAGACAGACGTTGGGTGTTTTGTGAGATGTTGTGTGGACAGACAGACGTTGGGTGTTTTGTGAGATGTTGCGTGGGCAGACAGACGTTGGGTGTTTTGTGAGATGTTGTGTGGACAAACAGACATGGCTGAATACATTCACCTGTCACACTTCATTGACTTTTGCAAAGGTAAAAAAAAAAAACAAACCTAAGATGAAATATATCCTTGAAAATTGAGTGACCCTTAACTATCAGTTTGAGGTCACTCTTCCTGTGCAATATGTTACACTTGTCCACCTTCCCCTGACAAGTCAAGCATGTAATAATAGGTATTTACGAAGCTTGGCTCAGTCTGGAACATGGATCCAAGCATGAAGCACCCAGTGAGGATTGAAAGTTTGTGAGATTTCAAAATCTCGGATCTTAGAAATTATATCTGATGAGTTGAAAATTCCTTAACAAAGAAAACGGGCTCAAAAAAAAATCACCAAGTTATTTATGTGCTATAAAATCACATTTCTTTTCTTCAATTTTGTTGTTCATCCACGGAACTGTTCATCTTGCACACAACATGCTCAGTGGAGCTGTGACTAACAAGCTTGGCCAATACTGTGGTGAGTTCAATCCCCATTGAATGCCCCACACTTATAGCCTTGTGCCTTACTTGCTTAAACTGAGTTAGTTTACTCTGAATCAAGCACACATACTCAAATTTTATTTACTGACAGAATCACCCCCCCCCCCAGCAGATTTCTCTTTCACAGTCTAACAAAAAAATGGTTCTTTTAATGTCATGGTACTATTAACCTTTGAACTGTGAATGAAGTAAATTTCCATCATTGCAGTTCTATGCCTACACAATAAAGTATCCATTTGATTGATGGCAACTCAGTTCTGAGTCAGGACTTCTATCTTGCAATTGATTAACTTGCAATTGTCGAGGGCTTTTATCTTGCAGTAGATAGCTCTTACTTTTCACCACCTTTCACAATTAATTGGTTATTTTGAAAATCTTGTGTTGTTTGAGCAAAAACAAATGTCTTGGAAATTACATTTTTTCTTATATCTTTGTTGAGCAACAACTCTATCCCCTATAAGAAATTGAAACTTCAATTGATTCATTTTTTTCCATCTGTTGAATATTCTAAAACCACTTGTTTTTCAAATTTCTTGTTCTCTCTGAACATTCTAAGAGCGCTTCATTTTAGTATTAGTGACTTGATGAGATTTTTTTTATCAGTTTATATAGATTTTTTTATTTTTTTATTTTTTTTTTTTAAATTTTAAAAAAAAATTTTTTTTTTTTTTCATTTTGATTTTTCACAAGTCCTGGATTTATAAATAGAGAGAGGAGTGAATTATTTTACTGTTGGAACTAGCAGTATCATGTTAAATACAAAAACTCTAAAATTAATTTCCTGTTTTTAGTCACTGTTAACAAAAACATTAAGAAAAACTGAAAACAATGAATTTGTTGTTCTAATAACATAGCATCTATCATACAATAGTTATCATTGTTGTTGAAACCAATTTTGTATTTTAGAATGATGGACTGTGTATTGGAAGTAATCATGCAGTTTTCAGCTTGTTTTCATAGAAGTGAGAAATGGTTTTTCACAAGTGCATACAAAAATGTTTTACTATCTGGTTATTCAATTGTGCAAACCTCAGTAAAAAAGGCTCTGGAAAATGGCATAAGTGAAGAAAAAACTAGGAAGAATTGCACTTTTAATCAAAACACCAATACCCTAACTCTGTAACCATTCTTCACTTCTATAATCTTTCATTCATACACAATTAATGGTTTAGTATTGTTGAGATTTTTTTTTTTTTTTTTTTGGTTGGGTGGGGTGTTATTAATGTTTTCATTGAATGTGCCATTTTTCCTTTGTCTTTTTCTCCGGCACCCTTATTTCTCTACCTGGCACCCTGTTGTGGGCATATCTGTTGAAAAAGGCCTATAAAGTACATAGCAATGATGGCCTGATAGGTTTCCTAGGGTTTAAAATTGGTCAGATTGAAACCAGTCAATAATAATCTAAAGTTGATGTTGATTTAATCCAATCTCAATATTCAAGGACTCTTGCACGCAGATTCTGCAGATAAATTTACATCAACTCTTTTTAGATTCTTTGATGTTGAGTTATTTCGTTGTGGCTAATTGTGTATTCATGTCACTTTCTACTCGGCTGTTTTTTCCCCCCCCATCTGAATAAAAAAAATGAAAAGAATTGAATCAAATCAAAAATTGAAAAAATATATAACTTAAAAATTATTTACGATATCTCAACCTTACGAACTTCATTGCAGTTGCTGCTGCAAACCCTAAAAATACCATCGATTTTTCAGGGTGGTTGTTTGGTTGGGGCGGGGTGAAGGATGAAAGGAAAAACCTTCCTTTGGGAGTCGGGGGAAAACCACTTGTGTCTATTACACTGTAACCGAACACTTCCTGGTTTGTTGGAAGGTTTGGGAAACAAAAAAAGAGGAAAACGCTGATGTAATCTGGATTTTTTTCTGAATGAGTAACTGGGGAAAAAAAAAAGATTCATCTTTTAGAAATAAATTCTCTTCCTTTTCTCTCTCTATTCTGTCATTATTTTTTTTCTTGTCTTTCTGTCGTGTTTTTCTTCACACTTTCTCTTTTTGCTCTTCCTCTTTACTCTTCTTTCTCCTTCCTGCACTCTCTATCACCCCTCCCTCTCCAATTCCAAATACATCTCACCCTACGTTTTATTCTTAATTTGATTTTTTTTTTTTTTGCATTCCTCATTAACATAGGAAGGGGATGGGTGAAAATATTTTCAAGTTAAATTAATAATTGGATCTACTTTTTATAAATATGCAATATTTTCCATCTTAAATGTATAAAAGAAAATCTTCGTACTCCAACTAATCCATCCTCTCTCCAAAACTATTTGAGATTATCTTGTACCTTTTTTTATTTATCAGGAAAGTCATTGTCTTAATGAATATTGGTGTTGGGAGAAAAACGAGGCAAATCTTGTTCCTCCCGACATAGTTGGAAACTTCCTGAAATTTGCTTCTCAAAGGTTGAGATATTTGAAGGAATGTTGAGGTATTTCTGGATCTAAAAGAAATACTGAAAAACAAAACCTGTTCCTCTCTCCATGTATGTAGTTAATCAACATGATCATTATCTAGAGCTCCACATCATTTTTGCAAATCTTTTTTCTTTTTTTCTTTAATTACTAAGTGAATAATTTTATGTATTCAGTATTATGACTAATTGGATGAGTCTGTTTCTTTATTCAAAAAAATTGTCTGATTTTTAGAAAATTGTTTGTTATTTGTCAGACTGACTGTTTTGATTGTATGAAGCTCATCTTTTCTTTCCTTCAATCAGATTTTGTCATAACAAGAATGAAATGATAACTAAAGAGCACTCAGAGTGAATCCCTCTGCCAACACTGTTGTCACTTTCTAAAAACTGATTATATATTTTGCATAATGCTACCATACAGGGGGAGTAACACTGGATTCTCCATATTTCGGACTATTGTCTTAATATGTGAATAATGTCTTTCAAACAAAAAGAACACTGGATCGATCTGAAATTTAATCAATTCTCCCTTAGACTATGACTCACCTTTCTACAAAATATTCAAATTCGTTGAGAACTTATGGAGACATTGGGTGGACAGGTAGAAAAAAAATGAGTGAACATGTATACATTTTCCAACCTCATTGGCAGTGAGGAGTGAGAACAATCAATTTAATAATTTCAGACAGTTTTGCTGAGAATTGAATTCCTAATAGTTGGTGTTATCATCATGACATTTCAGGTGTACTATTCGATGGTGTTAAACAGAGTTTTTTTTTATCCAATGATGGCAATGCTTACAATTTTGAATTTGGATGATATTTTATTCTCTCTTTGATAAGCCTGAATTTCGATATTTTGTTGAGTCAGTGAAGACACATCAGGTTGAAACCCGTCGTTGTCTAACTTATACACCCAGTCAGCATGTTCATGAGTGCAGTCTCTTTGATTTTTTTTTTTTCTCAGTTTCCAACAACATTCTATATCTATAATCTAGACTTCTTACCAGGGAGGATATTGTCTGCCTTTTTTTCTCCAAATTTCATAATTGTTGATAAAAGAAAAATTTTAAAAAGATGATGTTTATCAGTTTAAAACTAAAACAATCCAAATTAATTAAAAATAACTGAAAGAAGAAGATCCAACTAAACCGTCTTAGCAACTATAATAGTGAACTTAGGAAACTAATGATCCGAGCTTTTATGACTGCTTTTTACCTTGATCAAAATTTGGAACAATAATTATTCATAATACTTAAAAAAGGTCAATCTCTCTTGCTTTATTAAAATCCAAAAAGTAAACAACAATTAGTATCTCTGTACAATATCATTCCAAACGTACATATCCCATTTCAACTTCTTTATTAGTACTACCTGTAACAAAAGTTTACCCAAGTTGAGAGTGAATTTGTCATACATTTGTCAAAGGCAAGACACTATATTGATGATGTGATCTAATTCACCAATTACGTCACTGGTTTTTTCATTCGTCAAAACAATGAAAATGAAGTCAAAACTCTAATACTCAGAGTTTGACAGAAAATCATGTTTAAAAAATGAGCGAAAAACAAAAAAAATGTAAATAAAACAATCACTTATAAATTAATACAAAAAATGAGATTGTTTGCACCGTGTGGCAATTCATGTATTTGTTTGCACCGTGTGGCAATTCATGTATTTGTTTGCACCGTGTGGCAATTCATGTATTTGTTTGCACCGTGTGGCAATTCATGTATTTGTTTGCACTGTGTGATAATTCTTTCCACTCTCTAGCATCTCATGGAAAGATTGTTTCTTTCTTCAAATCATTTGTTTGAAAATCCTTCTTTAGGTTAAGCCAGGGTAAATATTGTAATGGTTGTGTCGTTGAATCATATTTGGCGGACAAAGTTACTTCTCTTTTCTTTTTTTTTTTTCCTCCTAATCGGAATTGAACCTCTGACTTGGATTCTAGGAATGTATAGCAGCAGTGACTGTTGCTTTTGACTATCACTCCCATCTCTCCTCTCCCTCTCTTTCTCTCCTCTCCCTCTCTTTCTCTCCTCTCCCTCTCTTTCTCTCTCTCCCTCTCTTTCTCTCTCTCCCTCTCTTTCTCTCTCTCCCTCTCTTTCTCTCTCTCCCTCTCTTTCTCTCTCTCCCTCTCTTTCTCTCTCTCCCTCTCTTTCTCTCTCTCCCTCTCTTTCTCTCTCTCCCTCTCTTTCTCCCTCTCCCTCTCTTTCTCCCTCTCCCTCTCTTTCTCCCTCTCCCTCTCTTTCTCCCTCTCCCTCTCTTTCTCCCTCTCCCTCTCTTTCTCCCTCTCCCTCTCTTTCTCCCTCTCTTTCTCCCTCTCTTTCTCCCCCTCTCCCTCTTTCTCCCCCTCTCCCTCTTTCTCCCCCTCTCCCTCTTTCTCCCCCTCTCCCTCTTTCTCCCCCTCTCCCTCTTTCTCCCCCTCTCCCTCTTTCTCCCCCTCTCCCTCTTTCTCCCCCTCTCCCTCTTTCTCCCCCTCTCCCTCTTTCTCCCCCTCTCCCTCTTTCTCCCCCTCTCCCTCTTTCTCCCCCTCTCCCTCTTTCTCCCCCTCTTTCTCTCCCTCTTTTCCCCCCTCTTTCTCTCCCTCTTTCTCTCCCTCTTTCTCTCCCTCTTTCTCTCCCTCTTTCTCTCCCTCTTTCTCTCCCTCTTTCTCTCCCTCTTTCTCTCCCTCTTTCTCTCCCTCTTTCTCTCCCTCTTTCTCTCCCTCTTTCTCTTTCTCCCCCTCTTTCTCTTTCTCCCCCTCTTTCTCTTTCTCCCCCTCTTTCTCTTTCTCCCCCTCTTTCTCTTTCTCCCCCTCTTTCTCTTTCTCCCCCTCTTTCTCTTTCTCCCCCTCTTTCTCTTTCTCCCCCTCTTTCTCTTTCATCTCTGTTTCCCTTCCCCTCTCCCCCATCATATTCCCCCCTCATTTATATGTTTACCCCCCCCCTCTTCTCCCTTGCAATATCATTTTCAGTAAGTAAATAGATAACAAAGGCAAAACTCTCTGCATTTTATTTGGCTGTAGTTTTCTTCTCTCCAAGAATTCATAGGAATCGAATTCCTCAAATATCTGGGATGATGAGAATCAGGTAGGAATGGGGAAGGCTGACAAGTATTGGTGAAGAGGATACCGAGGAACAACATTTGCACATCAATGAGGAAGATCTGGCCACCCTCTTCACCAACCCCACCCCCAACACCTTTGGTGCTCTTTTTATCCCACCACCCTAAACTACCCACTAACCTTTGGCCTTTACTTCCACCCACCCTACAACACTCTCATCTCTCCGCAAGAGATGGAAATATTTCTTTGTGTCTTCCTGGCATGATGACATTTTTATCACATTTTTCACACTGTTGAATTGATCAATAGCTTGAGTTTCTCCCTTGCCCTAAATTTGACGTTACCCTCTCCACCCCAGTCCTCAAAGTTTATTGGAATTTCAGTTTGTCAGAGAAATACGGAAAGAAGGTGCAGCATTGTTGCTTTTCTGTTAAAGTGCACCAAGAAAGAAGATTCATTATGATTTGTCAGTGTGTGTTTGTTGTACTGTAGTAGGTTTTGTTATTTATAGTTGAATATGTCTTTTAAAATTGCTAAAACCAGCTAGATTTTACCAAATACAGCTACCAAATACAACTTTATTGCTGAAAATATGATATATAATCATTTAAAGCTACTTCATCAAATAAAATAACTATACACTTGAATTCTTGAGTAAGTGATTAAATAAGAATTGTACATCTACTTTTATCAAGCTTGTTTATTTATTTACTTTAAAAATTTTTTTTTAATTAGCCAGATTTCAGCTGTTTTAGATTTTTTTGTCAATCCTGTGTTTATCCGTGCTCGATCATTTCTATCCTTGCTTCAATTTTTTTTTTATTCATTCATTGTGCCGGTGTTTTTGTTTTTTTTCTAGAGAGAAATAGGTAAATGTTGAAATTGGTAAGATTAACAATATCAAATTTTGTTTTTGTTTTGAGAGGTAATCAAGGTAGACACTATACATGATTTGCTGCTACAACTATTATAGGGCAAATTTTTAAATTGCTAAAATTGGCTAGATTTCAAAGAAATTCCACAGAAGTGAAAGCTGGAAACTATGAACTTCTGAAACAATATTTTATCAAATTTGGTCTGTAAGAATATTATAATTAATTCCAAAACCGTAACTCCAAACCTACTGACCCTTCCGAAAATATAATCATTTCAACATCAGTAAAAATCTAGCCACTTATAGCCATTCAAAATTGCCTATCAAAAAGAAAATTCTAATAGACACTACAGCTGCTGTAAGTGTCAATCTGGATTATCTCCCCTACAAAATATCAGTATATTGTTTAATCTTAGAAATTACCAGCAATTGTTTAAAATAAGTATCCACCTTCAAATCATTTATTTTTCTTCCCGTTTCTGAATGCAGTTTGAAATTGACAACAGTTCATGATGTCATAAAGTGATGTCACAAAGTCAGTGTTGCTAAGTAGGCTTTGTTGTTATAATCATAATTGTCCTTGAAGATGGCTAAACAATCGGCTAGATTTTATATTGTATATCTTAGATGTAATATTCATTTAAAGTCAAATTATCAAATAAAATTGGTGTATACTAAGGCTGCAGAATAGATTATTGATAGAAATTGAACATTTAATTTCATCAAATTTACCAGATTAAATCAGCTATCATGGATTTTTTATTGGGTGAATTCGGAAATAATCTGCCAGATACAGCTAAAAACTGGCTAATTTGGCAAGCCTGCAGAAAAGATTGAAAAAAATGTAACAGGCCATAGGTTCTTTTTATTTTATATTATGTGTACTTGGACTACCAAGTTATGTCTGGCACAAGGCCACAGTGTATGAGCTCCTGGTATGGATCAAACTCTGTGTCCAATCTGAGGTGATGTCACTGAAGAAAAACAACACAAATTCAAAAAATGTAACAACTCATTTGTTCTTTTCACTACATGTGTGTGAGGACTATCTAGCCTAGTCTGGCACAGGGCCCAAATAGTTGTGTGCCTAGTGAGGTCAAACTTATTCTGCAAGCTATAATCTGTGTTCTATGGCAGCAGCATCATCATCAATGTATGTATAAGGAATGGGGATGTGATCCCTTGATTTTGATGACTGCTAACAATGTCTCTCAGTTATCAAATTAAAAACTGAAGAAACTTATGTTAACAGTTCTGATAAAAGTTTTTGAGCTAGTCTGGCTGGCTGGCTATGTATGTACCATGCCTACAGGCTGTATCGATGAAGCTTGAGGTCTGAATATTTCAACATTCACTCCTTTTCATGTCTAGAATAAGGTTTTTGATGTTTCTCTGAATTTTTGAGATGAGGTATTATTATTATTTCTATTATTATTCGGACTATCCTCATCTTGGTTGTTTTTCATAACGTTTCGGCCGTTGTACTCTACGGCCTTCATCAGGTATCATCTGGTAGGTGTGGGGGAAGTAACGAACCGAACCCTTTATTTAACCGATGGGGGTATATAGACCGCACTCCCCTCTTAGCTGTAGTATTTTCGAATTATTTTTACTGTCTCACACTGGGATTGAACCTAGAACCATTAGATTACTTGCAGTAATTCTGTCTGATTCTCTAATGAAAAACAACCAAGATGAGGATAGTCCTAATAATAATAGGAATAAGGTTTTTGATTTTTGTCTTTTTGCACCGCCTCGGTTTTTTGCAATGTAAGTTTATGCTGAATTGATCACTAGTTTATATCCAGCAGTATTCACTCCTGTTTTATTTTATTTTATTTTTTTTAAATTCAGACTTTTTTAGTGATAACTACCAAGCAGGGTGTAAGAAAAGTAACTTATTCAAAGATAACACCTTTTCCAATTTTCTAATTGATCATCCCTACAATGCATGCTGTCAAAAGACACCGGTCATGTGCTGGTTTCTATAGTAGATTTGCTTGAATAGATTGCCATCACTGACTAATATATCGAATATGAGTTTTGTCCCTTGCTCAGTGTTAGTGATTTGGATGTTTTTGGTTGTCTAGGTGTCAAAAATCATTTTTTGGATTACTTTTAATAAAATAAGTAATATTTTTGTTTAATTCATAGTCATGAAAAAAGTAATACTTCTTATAAATTAAGTAATATTTTAATAAAATAAGTGTTGAAGATTAATTACATTTAATATATTAGTATATGATATATTTCGTAGATTTCAGAAATCTATTCCTGGAGCATCTAGAAGTTCCTACGTTTTTGACCCCATTTAAGATGTGAACTGAAAATAAAGTTGGCTACACTGCCACTATTAGATCTTCATACAAGAAAAGAACTAGTGAAGGTTTTTTGGGTTTTTTTTTTATTCTAACTTGCAAAGTGTTCAGATTCCCCATTGTAGCAATTTATTTTCAGTGTTCAGTAAGTCCTCTCTCAGGAACTAAAAAAAGATGGTGTTATGGTTATGTACACTGAAAATGGAATCAGCAAAACATTCTCAATTCTAACCGAAACAAGTTGTTATTGTTGTTATTGGATAAGGCATTTATTTGTCTCCACCTGCAATCAGTCCCATCACCAGATATCTTGACAAAGGTCTTGTCACTGGCATGACTGAGAATAGAATGAGTGAGCATCCAGAATGGATAGGGGTTGTACACCCTGGACCTCCCTCTCACAGGCCCCGTTGTCAAGGATTATATCTTTTTTTGTTTGTTCCATCTCCGTCCCTCCTCAGGTGTATGTGGCATCTGGTGAACTATTTTAGTTTTTTTGTTTTTTTATAATCCTCTGATATATGTGACATCTTTTTTGTTGAACAGATTCTACACATTCATCCTATCATATCTTATGTGTCTGTCTAGGAAAACATCTCTCCTATTTATGATTAAGTAATGAACTTCTAGCGATACATTGTGAGAAACACTATTTTGGGGATCTTCTGAACACTAAGGAAGCATGCTCTAAAATGCTGATATTTTTAGAAACAATACAATCATTTAAAACTATTTACTGGATGTTACATACACTCGAGGAAGGTTGGAGAATCAACTGATCGAAATACTGTTGAAAATGAAAACAACAAGGGCAGATTAATTTTGGGACTCACAAGTGTATATGAGTGGGCTAGGATAAAAATTCTTCTCTCCCATTGAGCAGTGTCATGAAGACATCAAGACTACACCCTCCCTTCCCATTGTAGTGCAAGGGGGGGTGCTGCTACTACCCTGGGGTCAGAATCCCCTTGAGTTTGCTTGCTATAATTATGCAACATCCTGCCCCAAAACAAGAACACAACTGAGAATCAGATACTCCACCCTGATCTTAGAGTGAAGGCTGAGAGGTGGGGAATACTTGTTGTCATTTCAGACTAGATAGAATGTTTACTGATGTAAATTTGGAACTCTCTTCATCCTGGGCAACAGCAGAAATAAACATTTTGTTAGTGTGTATATCAGTCATAGATACACAGATTTGTTTTTATTCTTTATGGAAAGCTGCCTGATGTTACCGTCTGTTTCAATCTAGACCTTATCCTACTTGCCTGACACAGGGCATTCATTATCTTATTCTTGCTCTTCAAAATTTCAGTCAAGTCCATCAATTCTTATGTAAGAAAAGATGAGCCCTGAAATAGTGGCATAAAGGCTTGTTTTGTATGTCCTCAGATGTGCTAATGTTTTCAGTGTGTAGGTCAGTTGCCTCCTCTTATGAGATGAACATTACATTATTGTCGACCAAAGAACTCCACCAACGATGTGAGGAATGCATTTATTAGATAAGAACACTGTATAAGTTTCTGCACAATATATCTCAATTTCTTTGCTGTATCACTAGAAATCGGCAATTCTTGTAATAGTTGTGCGAGCTTGATAGAAGAGGGTTATTATTAATTTTTGACTTTTTAAAATCTTATTAGTAACCATCAAACAAAACTGTCAGCATGGCCACACCAGCTTAAAATCTGAAGAAACCCATGTATGTATTATGCTTACAGGCAGCAACAACGTAGCTTGAGAGCTGAAAACTTAATCATTTACTCCTCTTGCATGGAAATTTTTTTTTTTTTTTTTTTTTTTTCAAATCCCTTCCTCCAGTCTTAAGGGATAGGGGTCAATGTAGATTGTAAGTTTTTTTCTTACTTTGTCCCAAGTTTGTGTTCGGCTGTGTTGACATTTGTTCTTTTGAGAATTCTCTTGTAGTTGGATGAGTTCGTACAAAGGAAATTATGCCAATTTACAAAAGAATGAACATTTTCATGATACAACCTTTTCCAGCCTTTTTGTCAATGCATAAAAGACAATCTAATTGTTGATAGTGCAGAGATGGTCATTTTTTCTCGTTAATTGCTTTTCTTTGGCCTGTATCAATGATTAAAGGGTTTTAAGAGACGCCAAAATATTTTGATAGTATAAACTTGATCTTGATTGTAAACACAGAAGGAGAAAATGCTTAGTATCATATGATTCATGTTGTTTTTTATATATATATATATATATATATATATATATATATATATGTATATGTGTGTGTGTATATATATAGATCAAATCAGGTTTGCAATGTAGCATACTATAGTATATTATAAATATATGATGGATTCATTTCGAACAGTACTCAATATATTCAACTTTGGACTAGAAGTGTTATGTTGGTTTAGAGTAGAGCTGGAAACATAGTAAGAAGTAGGTATGAACCTACTGAAACGAATAGATAGCTAGGAATAGACTTATATATATATATATATATATATATATATATATATATTTATATATATATATATATATGTATATGTGTGTGTTTTGTTGAATCTGTGAAATTGCCTTAGCTCTAATTTGCTCTTTTGTGAAAAAAAAACTTTGATTACATGATTTTTTGATCATAAAAAATTGTTTATATCCTTGTTTCAATTAAATGAACTTTTGATCAAATTAAATCTAAGCAATTATTTGATAGAAAAAAATTGATTTAGCTTAGTTTACGTAAGCTTTTGATTTGTGAACAAAAAAAGGTTTTATAAATTTTTGATCAAATTAAAATCATATACTTTTTTTTTGTAAAAAGTTGAAACTTCACCTAGTTGGCAATTTCGCAGATTTGGCATAACATGTATATATGTTGCAAAAATCATGGTATGTATATATTGGAACTTTCTACTATCCAAAGTAAGTAAGCAGTGCCCTTACACTGGCTATGGCTTTAACTGTCCCTGTCTGAGCTCCAAATCTCGTATTAATGCTTACGCGGCCTATTTGCTATGTGTGAATTTGACTCGAAAGGCACCTGAAGTGGTGTCTTACTTCACTTCGTGCTATTTTACCCATTGTTAATAGGAGAGATAAATTCATGCCTTTCCCAAGGGTATTAGTGTGGAGTGAACACAAACTAAGAAACATTTTGAAAGAGATCCTGGAATTTTGTCTCAGCCAAAGTCTGAATTACCTGTTTGGTCACCATGCACCTCCACTTTCCAGTTGTCCATGATTTCTTCTCCCTCCCAAACTTACAAATTAAAGGCCACCTAGGGTGAGAAGGAGTACCTAAAGTAATTTAAATGGCACCACCTGGTAATTATTCATCCCAGGAAGTTTAAACAGAATGTCATGATGGATGTGTTTCCCTTTAGGCTCACCTGACCCTTGTAAACCTAAGGGGTCCCTATTTCCTGCTGGTACAAAGACTTCTGAGCCACTCCTTTTTCTTCACATTAAATAGATCTTTCTTGTGACAACTACCCCTACCCACTCTCTCTTTTTATTCTTTTTTTTTTTTTTCTCAGATTTCTTTTGGTCTTTATTCTATATCCAATTTGCACCCCAGCTCCAAGTTGCCCACTGACCCTTGTCACAAGGAGTGCTAAACCCATTTTGAAATCTGTTGAAGCCAAGAATGGATTGGCCATATGTTTTTGTATTTTTTTCACTCCATCCAGAATTAAGGTTCAATACTTGCTGCATAGACTTGAATAATAAATTAAGACATAAGATTGGTTTTGTGTATTCTTTACATAGATAGATTGTTGTATGTGCGAGCTCATAATTGTGATATCTTAGTACAATCCAGAAATGGGAAGCTGTAATGAATTACTCCAGACATGATATCTGAAACTAGCATCTATCCATTCCAGATGGCCTATTCCATTGGTAGCCCTGGCTGCTACTTCTTAGTGTAGAGATGAATCTATAGTTACATCATATTGATGAATTTAGACGAAAAGCTCACAAATATATCACAGTATCTACATAGGTTATATATCTACGTTTCTCATTTGTACTTTTACCTTGATCAATGATGGGTATGTATCCTGCCCAAACTCTTGGGGTGGCCGTGAACATTCTTACCCTCTCAAGTCATCCATGTAAATCTTATTCAAGTAAGGTATCCCTGTTTGATAGGTAGTAGGCATGAAGAAGCTGGCATCATCTGTTGTCAAAACAATTCTCTTATTATATGAATGAGGGATGCTTCCTCCACTACACCTACCTGCCCCATCATCTGTGCAGACAACTGGAGAAACTTGTACTTAGGGACATGTCAGCAACCTTCAGCTGTGCTCTTTGTTGTTGTTATTATTTGCATTTGCACTGTTGCCAAATATCATCCTGTGTGGGTGGGGATTCTTCTTTGGAATAATGCCATAGCACGGTTGGTAAAGTGTTCTGGGTCTTTAACTCGTTTGTTCAGGTGGTACAGATGGCTAACCCCCCCTCTCCTCAAAGGGAAAGCTTTGTCAGTAGCATAGGGTTGGGGAGGGTTAGTATTTTTTGTGCAAAATCCACAATGTCTGTTGTCTTCTTTTGTTATAGGTCCCAGCTGATGGTTGGGTTCATTTAGGAAAGACGTAGCTGACTCAAAGATATTGTCTGTTATTTTGAGAAGAGTCATTAGCATTTGTAGAGTTTTTTGTTTAGACACTCAAACTCACTGTTCTTGTTTTTCTTGTGATGTTTTGGCTGATCCTTTCTATGGCCTTCTTTAGGTAAACTCTCTCTATATATAAATACTGAGACTCAACTTGTTCATTTTACTTTGAATACTGTCCGGGACATTAAAATCTTGAAAACAGTTCAGTCTTTTTTGTGCCACAAAATTTGAATTTTAAATTCAATTTCATAGCAGATAATTTGTTGCCCAAATTGCATAAACTTATATTCAACTGGTGGTGGATAATTTCTTGAACACATTTTTTTCTTGTCTCTGCCAAGGATAAACCTTGGAGGGACTTATTTTTATAAATAATCTGTGTTGAGTGAAGATCTAGAACCCTATTGCACTAAGTTTTTGTAAGTGTTCTGTTACTTTGCTTTCTCTCCCTGTCTCTCGTCTTGACTCCTATCTCTCCCTGTCTCTCGTCTTGACTCCTATCTCTCCCTGTCTCTCGTCTTGACTCCTATCTCTCCCTGTCTCTCGTCTTGACTCCCCCTCATGTTTCATCTCTTTTACTCTGTCCTCCTTACAAATGGGTTTTTCTACAGATACTATTCCTCTTTTATAATTCTGAACTCTGTGCAATGTGTGGTTCATTTAGATAGGAAGTCTTGTTTTTTTAAATATTTTTGTTCTTCAGTATCTCAGAAAGGACACCGTAGCAACCCAGATGTCTGAGCTGTTTTTGATAGACCCAGTCAACACCCCTATTTATAATATAAGGAGACATCATTATGAGTTCAAAAATAAAATAAAAAACCCTTGGAATGTTTTGCTTTGTCAGCAGGCACTCGTTTGCCTAATTCTTCTTATGAAATTATTTCAATCCAGCTCACTTTTATTATGATGTATGCTTGTTCTATAAATGTATAGAATTGACTTTATTTAACATTAATAGCCCTCTTTCTCTACCCCCATATATATATATATATATATATATATATATATATATATGTATATATATATATATATCTCGAAGAAAGTATTATCTTGGGACTAATTTTTTTAATTTGAACCTTTAATGGTATTCACATTGAAAGTTGATTTTTATATATTTTTATCCATTTTTCTGAATATAAAACAAGAACCATAAATTGAACAGTGTGGCCACCAACTATGGTAGTAGTAGTGGGTGGAGGAGAAGGTAAGAGGAGATGGAGATTGTTCAGCTGAATGTCTGTACCAAGTCTCACATCAATCCAACATAACACTAAACGGCAGTGAAAATTGACATCTTACATTATTGGTTGGGGTTGTAGTGGGAGGAGAAAGATGTTTCACCCATAGGTCTGGACTAAGTTTCACAGCAATCCAACATAATACAGCTGAGAAAATTGATTTTTATTGTATTATGGACTGACTGACCAACTGTCTCATAAGGAAGCATAGACACATTGAAAAAATAAAGCAAAGTTTAAAAATGATTGATTTTTATTTCTATAGATTCCTTATTTCTAACCTTGACATTTTGAAAGAAACAATTTCAATTTAAAACACGTGAAACTAATTAGGCAAAGAATTCTACAAAACCTGTTCTTAATTTATTTATAATATATTCATGAACTTATATATATATATAAGAATAAATAGAACAACTAATTTTTATATTTTGGAAGAAATTTTCACTTTGAGAACATAGCTAATATGGAAATAAATGTTACGAACCCGTTTTCAATCTCTCTACATGATGAACTGTGACTTTTTCTGTTTGTTTCTCTGCTCGTTAAAATGATTTTCTCCCACTTGAAAGGTAACAATTTTGCCCAAGAAAATATCTCCAACCCACCATATCAAACAATAGGCCTTTCCGCTTGAACAAGTCAAGGTCACCTTTTAGTAAAACTTCAGATGAAATTGATAAGACTATTATTTATTTAGATTACAAACAGCTTTCAGGTAGTGAACCATTTAGTCTTCAAGTGAGATAGGATGGAGAGGCCACTCAAATTCCACAGATATACATATTTTTACCATTTATATTACAGCCTCTAGTATAGTTTCTTTCCTAGAAAACCATCTCGTTGAAACTCAAATATAGCAGTGAATTTTTTCACAGGAAATAATTAGTTTATTTATAAAACACATTCATGAACTTAATACATCTATGTAAACAGTACATGCCCTTTTTCTTTTCCCCTATTTGCACTCTTAGGATTTTGAAAGAAACTATTTCACGTTAAAGACATTCTTTGTTTGGCAAAGAATGCTACAAGACCAGTTTTTGAAATCATTTATCAAATATGTTCATGAACTAATAAATATATATATATATATATATAAGCAGAACATGCAATTTACTTCTAGCATTCCAGCAGCTTTAATTTTTGGAGTAATTACTTATAAATCATGGACTCTTGACAGAACACGAAGTCAAAATCAGAGGCATATCTGGGGACCTGAAGGCTTGGGTGGGGGGGTTCTTGAGGGTCCAAGCCAACATTGAGATTTGTTTATAGAAATAGTGGGTGAACTACTACTCTTAACGCTTTTGAAGACCCTCCCCCTTCCATTTGGGGCCCCGGGGCCAATTTAAAACCGATCCATGGCAACAAACTGTGACCCAATAATGATTCTGCTGAGATATATCATATTCCTTTCATGTTTCAACGCAAGCGTACGTGTGAACAAAGTATTAATCTATTAAAGACATATGCTGGTTAATTGAAACAACATATACTATTTCTAAGGAATATTTTTGGCTATGAGTATACTGGCAAGTGTTTTTGAATGCCCATGTGCACCTACAGTAAGCCCGTTATTTAGTTTACCACCATTTGCTTCTTCAAAGTACTCGTGCCGAGGGTTCACCCTAGTGCATAAGTAAAGTGTAAAAGTCGTGCTACCTGGTAATGAGTTGACCCCCACCTGCACTTCTCAATTTTCTAGCATTCTTAACAATATCGATAACATACCTGGAGACAACTGTAAAATGGATCTACTAAAACATGGTGGGAACAACAAGAATACAAACAGGAGGAGTTCAATTGTGGGAAATTTTTTTGACTGAAACCTACTCTCATTTTTTCTGTTTATGGATTTACAAAATGTCACCTGAAAAATTTGGAGACTTACAAGCCAAATTCCACTTCTTCAATTCATTGAGAGAGCATACTGACCAACACAATCACTTCATCCAATATCTTCTTATGAAGCTTCACTCAAGTTGTATCAATAAAAAACAAGGACCATAAGTTCAATGATACGTCCACCATCCGTGGTAGTAGTAGAAGGAGGAGGAAGTGCAAGTTTTTTTTGCTACAATTGATTCTTGTACTTGCAATACTTGTGATATGAAATATTCTGCAAGTATTATAACAAAAATTGTAAATGGCCATTTTTGGCATCATTTTTCTACCATGACATCATTAGCAGCAGGGGAAAAAAATTGATTGTAATAGATTTTCTTTTAATGCATTGCCCCTTTTATTGATGTCATACCTTTTATTGACATCATACCTTTTCCTCCCTTTTTCTGATAACATAAAGGGGACCTACAGACCGATCAAATAGTGTTTAATAGAGATGTGTGGAAACGTCTAAATGTGCTTCCATTCAACAAAGCATATTAGGCAATATTTGTTTCCATTTCAAATGATATGAGATTTGTTGATTTTGTAGCAATCATAGGTTTTCATGAAATAAAAGATTTAGGACCATTTATTGCAATTGCAATGTCTTGAGATAAACTGTCTCACAGGGCTGAAGGGCTTCAACTGCCCCTGCTATTTACCCATAACTGGTGGATTCAAGCCTTTTCCAAAAGTATTAGTGCAGTGTGAACACATGCAGCCTTGGCTGAAACTCAGACTTTATTCACCGACTCTGTGTTGGTTACTGCTACACCACTTGACATCTTTCAAGTTGTGTGCTAGATAGAAAATATCGTCTAACCTAATACGGTATCAAGTTTTAACACTTCAAGTTCGTGAGAGAGCACAATCTGAACAATTATCTTATTATTTTGTTTTAAATTTTAACATGCAATCTGAGAAATTTACCAATATTTTTTTTTTTTTTTTTTTTAATTTTTTTTAAAGAAAATCTGCCAATGCAAGATTATTTGGTATTCACCTTATGGCCAACGATGGGAATGGGTTCTAAGAACCAAAGGCCTTGAGGTTGAGAAGGAGGGGGTTAGCAACCATAACCCCACTCCTGGAAACTGAAAAGTAGGAGAAAGCTACCCCCCCCCCATTTCCATCACTGTTTATGATAGACTTGTACCATGTCAGATAGCAGGAGGAACACTGCGACTGGACTGTCAGGAAGGATGATAAAGACTGTTTTCTCAAGGCAAATTTTATTGAGTAAGAAAACTTCAAAGGTACACCTAATATGTTGAAGAAGCATTAGAATCGGAGCCAGAAATACTACAGGCACACTCCCATCATAACTCTAGGGTTGTTGTCCAAGAAGCCAAGATAGTCAAATGACAATTTAGGTATTTTAGTGTTGAAGCTCACAATGCTATGTAGACATGCCTTGTACTTTCAAAACACTTTTTTTCCCTGTCTGGCATTGCAGAAAATTTAAGTAAATAACATGAGAGGATTCCCTTGATAGCTTTATTTGTATCTTGTAAATTAGACAAGTTATCCCTCTTCTTCATAGTGCTCTTTTTCTTGTGGAAAACAGGCAATTCATTTCATTCCTGAACAATCATAATATGCATCAGTTTTTTTTTCTCTTCCCTTTCTCCTTCATTTTAAACAGTATATTTTTCATCTTGCTTGTTATTTTCCACTACTCACTATATTACATATGAAGTCTTCATTTATTTTTCTTTCATTTGATGTACACTTTTATGGGTCTAGCTTAAATCGATTAGGAATTATGAAGATAAGAAAACTGACATCAATTTTTGGATCCGGTCAAAAATTCCCTGGCTTACTTCATGGGGAAAACTAATGGAAGGTTAAGGATTAATAAAATTTGTTTTCATCTGCAATCTTCAGAGAAAATGAGACACAAAAGCAGAACCAAAAAGCTGAATAAACCTCTTGACAGTCTTAGTGACAGTTACTAATAGTATAAAATCTTTTTTTTCTTTTTTTGCTGCAATCATCAATAGTATCAGTTCTCATCAGTTCATCAAAATGTATAAAGATCAACTTTCAATGTGAATACCCTGAAAGGTTCAAATTAAAAAAATTAGTCCTGAGATAAGTTTCTTTAATGAATGAATACATATATATATATATATATATATATATATATATATATATATATATATATATGTCGGAGGGAGAGACAGAGGGCTATTAGTGCTAAATAAAGTCGATTCTATATATTTATAGAACTGCATACATCATAATAAAAGTGAGCTGGATTGAAATAATTTCATAAGAAGAATTAGGCAAACGAGTGCCTGCTGACAAAGCAAAACATTCCAAGGGTTTTTTATTTTATTTTTGAACTCGTAATGATGTCTCCTTATATTATAAATAGGGGTGTTGACTGGGTCTATTAAAAACAGCTCAGACATCTGGGTTGCTAGGGTGTCCTTTCTGAGATACTGAAAAAAAAATCAAGACTAATTGGTTTTAGGGACCAAGCAAATGACAATTAGTTTCTAGACTAATGTAAATTGACTGAAGATGAATAATTCATGTTCGTAAAGACTGGTTTGACCAATTGGAACTGGGTATTTATGTGTAACAACATTTTGATGGAATGTTTTGTCAGTTGCTCCAGATTCATCATCTTCTATAAATTGTCTTGAATTACCGTCTGATTCATTGCTGGGGTAAGACATAAAGATTTGTGATATGTTGTGTTTAGTCCAGTACAAAGCTAAATGTATAGGACAGTGAGGATTGAACTTACTGTAATAGATATTGTCTGCAAGACTAACTTGTTGATCACTACCGGACAGTGAGGTGCCCTGATGTTTTTTAAACTTGAAATGGCTCAAGGCCACAAGTGTTGGGTAACCAGTGAAAATGGAACTCAATTCATTAGTAATGGTTTGTAGGACTAGCTTGTTAACTATTACTCTATAGTAGTGGTCTTCAAACTCCCAATACTCAGGGGAACCCTTTTCAATAATTAAATTTTCTATACATCCCCTTTATGAACTAATTCATTCCAAATGATAGCTCATATAATGGGTGTCCATAAAATGAGGTATAATTATTCCTAGAAAACTATGCATTAAATAAGGTTATGTTTGAAGTAGAAAAAATTATGCATAAAATCTTTTGATTATTGTATAAATAAAGAATAATGAAACTATGTTCCAGCAATTATTTTGATGAGAAAAGAAATAAAGTACATATAGAACATTAGAAGAAAAAATATAAAATAACTATATAAAAGTAACAATGTGTTTATCACATTGAATCAATCTTTCAGTATTGATAATATATTTTCTGTTATGATGACAATACTACACATAACCACAAAAACAAGGAAAAACTTATGAACTTATCCTCATTTGACTGATACATATGAACTTGTAACAGTGCTATTTACTTGCAAACAACTATTTACTATGTCTGAATAGAACAAAAATAAGATTTTATGTATCTGTTAAATATAAATTTTAATTTCAATTTCTAGCGAAGGTACATTGAATGAGGGACACCTATGACAGAAAAAGTTTGGTGCTTTGTTGGATTAGGTGTAGGACAGGCATGAGTTCTTTTTTTAAAAAAAAAAGGTCTTTTGATAATGAGTGGGGGGGGATTGCTGTTTATTTGTTTTTCTTCGTAAGTCTTTTTTAGTTTTTATCTTTAACAGATAACCATCTGAAGAGAGCAGTAAAGTAACAGATCCGGTGCATTATTTTATCTAAACCATGATCCATGAAAAGTATGTTTGTGAAAAGTATGTTTGTGAAAAGTATGTTTATTTCACCACCATCCCCGGTGTTTCTGTGTGTGCTAAGGGACAACCTGTAGATAAGATTGTTTGTTTCTCTAATAGAATAGAGTCAGTTGGGAAAACAAACATGTTTGGAGATAAAATATTCAGCTAAGGACCCTCACCTCTGCTGAAAACTAAAGTGGAATCTAGTTGGTGTAGCTGGGAATCAAGAATTGAGGGAAAGAATAACAGGTATCTTAATCATTGTTGGTATGACTGCTGGACAATGGGTCTAAGTTTAAAACCAGTTCCTCTTAATCCTGGATTAATTTGGTCACCCAGATACTTTAGATGCAATCTTTGACACCCGAACTTTTGCTCTCTTAACCCTTAAGATCTGTGTGTTGCCTTATGTATATGTTAAACAAATATACAGGGTGGTGTAACTCACGAAGGAGTTTAAAACATTCATATCTTTCTAGTTTAATGATTTTAAAAAATTATTTTCAACCAAGTGTATGAACAGAGGGAATTAGTTAACTTTTCCTTCTAATACCTACCATTTTCAATATCTCTAATTTTTGCTGAACATGGTCTCCTTGTTTACGGGTGATTACGAACTGAGACCAATTCTCAAAATTGTGCAAACAAAGGTATTCAAAGTAAAATTCTATTATTTTAGTTTCTTGCTGAGTCATGTATTTTTCCATAATTCCCAAGAGTTCCTTTATATATCTGAGAAGAGAAAAAACAAAAAATATTGAAATGAATAAGTAATGATGGTTTTAAATCCCTTTGTGACTTTTGTGCCCCCACCCCATACAATATACAAATATGTATTATATATGCATTCATACTTATCATCAAGTATAATAAACACTTATATATTTTCACACACCCATTGTATATATGCACAGATGTTTTACATTTAGTTATAAGCCTAGATATTAATTTATCTAAATTGATTACCCCTGCACTCAACAGACCAATTTAATCACTTTTGCTGGTGTTTAGATTATTCATTTGTATCAATGTATCTGGACTGCACCCAGCTCTAACTGTTCATTGAAGAGACTTGAAATTCTATGCACACACTCCAATCAATGAGGCGGGCGGGCGGGCAATTTTTATTGTGGGTGTTCAATTTACTATGAAAGTTTATGCCTAATCTGTCCTGTAAGTTAGTGTCAGTGTTTTGTTTTTCAAATCCTTAATTCAAACCATGCTGGTGGTATTTTCATCAAGGTAGCCACATTTTAACCATCACCACTGCTCAGTTTATAAGGTAAAAAGCAGTGTACATGGGGTGGTGGTGATTCATGACTTCCTTTGGAATGCTAGTTTCTATATTGTCTAATGTAAACACTTGTTTACATAAATATATGGTTCCATTTAGTGTTGAAAAAGGCATTGACCATATTCCATCTGGTAATGTTTGGAATCACTCTTTCATATATGTGATTTTATTGAAGTTCTTTGTTTTAGCTCTTTTTATATCCTATTATGGCCAGTGTTTTGTTGGTGGGTCTATTTCTATGCAAAAGTGGGTACACACTTTGGTGCCCAGAGGCAATTTGAGGCAGGCAGAGGGGTTGCAGTTTTACAGAAAGGGTATTTTATGCAAAGTTGCCAGATTAGCCATTTTCCGGCTAGATATGTCCAATTTTCTTCCAATTTAGCTATTAAAAATCTATAATAGCCAAAAATCTAGCTATTAAAAAAATGGTAAGTTTTCAAGTAGATGTACAATTTTTATCTCTGATCTGTTCTGGAGTTTCAGTGTATACGTATTTTGTTCGATGTGGGCTTCTAAATGTGTATACATATATAATATTTTTGACTCTAAAGTTAGCTGGAAATAGGGGTAAAATAGCCGAAAATAGCTTTTTTTTAAAGGCAGTTTCAGCTATATGAAGATAATTCAAATACAACCATGATAACATCTGAAATTGTTGCTATGCTTCATTGTCGTGAGAAGAATAGATACTACACTTTGATCTCGAACTGAAGGCCACAAAAAACTAGGCCATAAAACTGGGATAGTGCCTCAAAATTGAACTTTCAAAGAGAATATTTAATTATTGCTGTAAATTTTTTATAGAGCTGACCCTGTGTCAAGAAAGCTCATATTAGCCAAACTCTTCATTATATACTACTTGTGTATATTGTGTGTGTATGGGGGGGGGGGAGTTGGAAGATTCTTACAAAGTTTAATTTTGTTGGTGCAGAGCTAAAATGGTGAGACTCCCAGAGTGAATTGAACTTCTTACAGTTATACCTTCTCAAAACTAAACCAGTTGATAAAACCAAATGAAAAGGACAGAAAGTCAATATTCACTCCATTGCTTATACGATGTGAGAATTATTTTGCCTGGTGGAGCTGCAATTGACAGTGCAGTTATGGTACAGACAATGAAATTGGCGATCCAAGGAAGCTGTTCATGTTCACTTCACACTGATGCCCTTGGGAAAGGCATGAATCCATCTCTTTTTTTTTTTCCTACCTACTTATGGGTAACATAGAAGGGCAGATTGGGATCTCAAGCCTTGGGAAAGCAACCAGTCTAGGAGAAGGATAACTTGTAGGAAGTGACGGGAATGAAAATGTCTTACGCAAAATATAAAGCATAATCGATAAATCAGTTGTGCCACAATCTTTTTACTTGAGAGCATCTCTGTTATGAATATACTTGTAGATATATAATTTCTCATTATGTTGTATACTCATCAATTTACCACCGTAGCCCCACAAATCACCCAACCAACCTACGCTCATAGTCACATTTTGTGGGGGACTCTCTAGTGGACATTGGGCCCTAAGCAGCTGCTTAGTTCACTTACGCTTTGTCATTTGTCCTTTTTTCATCTATAACAAGCCTGAAAGTCAGACCATAGATGTGTTAGTTTGATCATTAGTGCCCTTGAAAGCCTCTCCTTTAGAAGCGTATTCCTTTTAAAGCTGCCATCTTTAAAGCCATTCCCTCTGAAATCACCTTCATTTAACAGGCCCTTCCTTTAAAAGCCTCTCTCTAATTTTTATTCGGTGAGTCAGTCAGCTAAATGCATCAAAAAAGAGCTAGATCTAGCTCTAAAAGAGTAAAATTGGCAAATTTTGTTTCAGTATGTTGGCAATCGGTACTAGGGATGCTTACAAATCTAAAAATTAAGATGGTCAAGATTAATCCACTCACATATAATTACCAATGCGTTTAATATCATTGTAAAATAGAATTTCATTCATACAACTGACACGTGTTCATCTTCTGACATGGTAAAGTAGAATTACATGTTCTAATGAAGTAATAATAAAATGTGGCTTTGGTAACTCCAACTATGAACGTTTCATAGAAGTTGGTAGAAATGTTTTGCAGAGATGGTGTTGGGTGTCTGTTATGTTTTGTGAGATTGTCAGTCAGTAACAGTGATTGCCGTTATAGATGCTGGCATGAATATAGTTTATATTCATATATAATGCAATCCCTACATTATGATGAATTAAAGATGTCAATGGAATGTAACAGTTACTTCATTAATACAAGTAAACCGAATTGCCTAAATATTACACTCGAGTACAATGCAAAGCTCCAATTTTGGCTTTTGATGATCATACAAAATTTCTGACATTGTATACGAATAAATATGGTAAAGGCATTTGGATGCAGAAAGATAGAGCCTAATTGAAAGATACTGAAGCCATTTTTGTTCTGAAGTCAAGGTATGGGTGTGACGTAGATCATCTTGCAACTTCCTCTCCTCTGCTTTATGTCTACAAAGGTGAAACTATACACTGTAAAGGCTTGATTCTCCTCATTACAAATGTAATCAGAAATCCTCTGTCTGATCCACTCACTGTATTTTTCATACACGCGCTCACTCATAGGAGGAGAATGACTATGAAAATGATCACAAATTGGCTCTTATCAGAGCTGACTCTGAGCATAAGTGAACCAAGTGGCTGCTTGGAGCCCAATGGCCACCAGAGGGCCCCCAGGAAAGATGGGGGCCCCTATAAAGGCTTGGGCTAGCCATGACTCTTATAGAATCACCATAGGCCCATAAATGCCATGCCCAAACAACCAGCCAAGTGGGCTACAGATTCAAATCTCTTTACTTGTCTTGGTGTCTATCTGTTTGCGAGTGCTCCCGGATGCATTTTTGGTGCTACATCCTTGGAAATTTGCATGAGTACATCTCTAGGCATCATCTAAAAGCATTTTGATTTCTTATGTTTTTTCAAAACAGTGCTTTTTGGGGTCTCTATGGTTATTTTGAACGAACAATGCCCAAATCTTGCCTTAGTATTTTTGAAAAGATGATTTTAGATCTATATCTTTGAGTAAATTTTAGATAATTGGTTCTGGTACATATGCAAGCTACAGTGATTCATTCATGTAAGGTATGGATATCTATAGTTTTCAAACTATTGCTTCATTTATTTGAGACTTTTATTGAAGGAACAACCAATCAAAATATCTTTCCGGGGCCATTTCAAGATGGCCTTGGCCCATGCCATGCAGTTGTTTTTTGGTGCTCCCATTAGTCAGATGTGCCTCTGCAGTTCGCAGATATTAGAAATTGTCACCAAAACTGTTGACATAGGTTTCCTCAGTTTTTAAGCTGGTCTGGCTGGCTATGCATGTATGTATATGTAGACAGCGTAAATAGAACAAACAATTGAAGAAAATGAGGCTGCTGTAGGAATCGAACCTGCAACTGATAAGGTAGCTGCTTCGACGTAGTGTTGCTCTTACCCATTTCCTTCAATTGTTGATTCTAGTCTAGGCCAAATGATAGAGCCGCTGTGTAATAATTAGAGATCATTTGAAATAGTTTCAAACTAATAAAACATATTTACTATTATTTCTGTCGGATTATATATCCATTTTTTATTGATATAATTGTTTGCATTAAGAAATTAATAGAGCCGATGTATATATCACTCACACAGACAGTGCTGCTCTTTTTTGAGAATTTGATTTAATTTTTACTGATGTGCAAACTTCTATAACCAACAATATCTATTTTTCTCAACGATGGTAGACTACCAAAATAAGAATTTATTTATAAAAAAAAGTCCTAAGCATCTTCTCCTTCCATAAAGTGTAAAAAGCTTTTAGAAACTTTCAAGAATCACTTTGTCTTGACTAGAGCTGATCTGTTGCCATATGCCACTTACAGTACATGTGCTTTTAAGTGTTATCTATTAGATAAGAAAACTCATTACACCATGGCCCTTTTTATGGCTGCTTTTATAGCATCTGTCTTGTTGGGTTTTCTCTGGTCATCTTGGAAATTTGCTACCTTTTTGATTCCATGGAAGAATTTAGTTTGATATTTATTATCTTTATATCTGTGTTAGTTTACAAATACTTTAGTAATCAACCCATGAAAAGATGACAGCAGTATTTGAATAATTTTGCTATTGTATTCTGCTTGAAAAATAACAAAAACATAATGTTGCTTTGCTATTTTTCTATTTGCAAAAAAAAAAAATTAGTTTGACAGCCTACTCTATAGTTAGCATTTAATTGATATTTCCATTAACATGTTAAAGACAAAGATATAGACATGTGGTGTATTGAATGTGATTTATGATTCAACCATGAAACTGAATAGTTCAACTCCATCCTGATATTGAAAATGAAAGATAGCACTACCAAAAATGCTCTTTCCTTTGCAAAATATTCATATTCATTGAAACCAAAGATCTTTTCAATTGTACAAGAGCAAGGAAAGATTACTGAATGATTAAAAAGATGCTCCTTGTCTGTCATTTTTAATAGATGTATAAAAGGAAATTTTCTCTGATGGAAAAAGTTTATAACTGGTGATAAGAAAGAATTCACTCGTGCTCTAAATATTTTATGTGATCTATCAAAGAGCTGATGTTGTTTCCTCATTGAAAACCGTGAGGGTTCAGATGATTTATGTGTTGTAAATTATTGCTATTATTTCCATTTAATTCACTTGTTCTACTTTCCACTTGATATTTACTTTTCCTGGTCTTTCCTTTTGTAGCACGAAGCATGGCGGCCAGGAACAGAGGTCGTGGCCAGCTACAAATTCACAGGAGGGTCGTTGGAAGATCTACCATTCGGAAAAGGAGACATCTTAACCATCATAAAGTCCACTCGTGTAAGTTTCTTTTTGTTGTTGTTGATTCTTTGGGCATTAAGTGCATCGACAGAGATATTGACATAATCAAAATGCAGAATCTTGGAAAAACAGAATTTATAGTGAGTCTACCTTTTGTGAAAAATCTTCTTGGAAAGTCCAATAAAATGAATAAACCCTCAAGGAAGTAATTCCAGTTCTTGAATATCAAATGCAGATGTCCATACATTATCTTTATAACTTTGATAAAATATTATAGATATTAACATAAATGTTTGTGGGTTTTTTATAATACAGATTTTTTTTACAAACATTACTACACTTTTACATGGGCATTATAAGTTGTACGTCACGCATTTAGATGATCTTCAATTTCAATCCTAGTACACAAATTTCTCTATGAAGTGCTTTCTAAGCAGTGTATCAAAAGGGATGGACTGATTCGTTGGTTAGATCACCTGATACAATTCCTATTGACTTTTTTTGTGGAGATATATGAAAGACAAAGAAAGCAGAGAATCTGGTATGCCAAATCCACTGTTGTTGAAGTGATACATTGACATAGGTAATTGGAAATATTGTCTAGATATGCCACTTGCAACTAATAGCACCTGTGTACAAATGTACATTGTTGATGAGAAAAAACTTTTTACTTCGTCTTTTACTTCATTCTGCTACAAACCCCATACAATTATGTTAATACAAGGTCTGTCTAAAAAGTAATGAGACTGATTGTGTAAAAATATTTACCATCAACTTGATTACAAATCAATGTTATCTCCTTCCAAATAGTTCCTTTGGGAAGCTACTCAAGGACAGACGTTGTTCTCACCCCTAGAAACAGTGCTGGGAGTCTTTATCCTGATACTGCCTTCATTTGGTTTGTCACAATCTGTTAAATGTATTCAACAGTTCCCAGATTGTGACCATGAATTTGGGTTTTGATTTTTGGGAACAGGAAATAGTCACATCGATTCAGATCAGGAGAGAAAGGGGGCTATTCTTCCACTGGAATATTCTTTTTTGACCAAAAAACTTGTTCGCAGATAGTACAATTTGATGGGGGGGGTGTTATTATGATGAAGCATCCAAGAGTCAGCGATCTCAAATGGAACACAAATGACCTTTGAGTTATTCAAGGACCTTATGGTAATAGATTTGGTTGACTGCCTGTCCTTGAAGTCCCCCTACTCCCCTGATCTGAGTCTTGGTCTATTTACAAAACTGTTGAGTACATCCAACAGGTCCTAAAAAACTTAATGAAGGCAGAGTCAATTGAAGACTTCCAGCATGGTGTCCATGAGTGGGAATTATGCCTTTGATGGTTTGTAGTTTCCCAAGGGAATTATTTTGAAGGAGATGAAGTTGATTTGTAATTTGGTTGATAATGAATATTTTCACACAATCAGTCTCTCGACTTTCTGGACAGGTCCTGTATTTGTATTTTTAATGGATTTTTTAATAGTTGTAAAGATAATTCATTGGCACACTGTAGATTAAGGTGACCTCTGTAAATATTTATCCGTTTAATTGAAAGTAAGTACAGTCTTCGTCCATCACAAAAGTGCGGAAACAGGAATACTCATTGTTATCTGCCAGTAGTTGTCATGACTAACAACAGGTACAGTTCTTTTCTTTTCTCAAGTTTTTTGGCTACTCTTCTGCCTGATCCTGGTAAATTGTCTGGTGCAGTCTCGTAGTTGTAGTAGTTCTATTTTCCAAGTGTTTTTTTTTGTTTCTGACTCATTAAGTTTTGTTCAGCAAGTTTCAACTTCACTACATGTCCTTATAAACTTGGTCTGGGAAGGATGATATTTTTTTTTCTCCTTGTGTGGAAAGTGTTGTGTAAAATACCTCCCCCCTCCCCCAACTTTGATTGGGACAAAATTTTTAATAAAAAATCAAATGGATATAGCAGCCACCATATTTCTACTGCTCGGAAGAGTGGTTGCCTTTGTTCTCATTGTGCTCTTTGTCAACCATTATGCTGTGTAGCAAAAAATGGTTGAGAAAACTCGGGATGAGGTACTGTAGGATAAGTGTATGAGGTCCCTAGAAGAGTACTTCGAAGGAACCCTTGCTCTTGGTAGACTATTTTTTGATTATTATTGAATGACTAGGTACTTTCCCGGTAGATCTTGTATCTTTTGATCATTACACTTTCAATGCATTGAGTCAAAAATGTGTAAACAATTTTCATTGGGGGTTTTGTTACAATGTTGAAAATGACAATTTCTTGAAATAACTGCTTTGTTTAGTTTTCCCTTGTCGAAATTATTTTTAATTTGATAGTTTATTCTTCCTTGTCAAAATACAAGTTGGATTGTTACATTTTCACTTGTGGGTTATGTCATCAATGTGGCTCTCCCTCAAGGTCAAGAACGATGGTCTAGATTACGCAAAATGAGGAAGCTTGTGTATGTATTTGTTTATCATGTAATTGTGGTTGCACCCCAAGAAGCATACAATACTTCACGAGTCAAATTTTGATTCCGATCGTGAGGAAACCAAGATGATTGGAGTTGACTTTTTTAAATTTTTTATTTTTTTATGTCATTGAGAAAAAAAAAGTTTTCTTTGAGCATCAAAAATAATCTCTGTTTCTTTGATTATCACAACATGTCTATATATTGTTTGTATAAGATGTGGTAGCATTTACAGAACAATATTGATTTAAATGAATTATTTGAAATTTTCAACTGAAACTATTAACATCAGTGTTTCTTCAGTTTTTAAGTTGGTTTGACTGGTTATTTAGGTTTCTTACATACAGGGTGCACCAATGGAGCTAGAGTGCTGAAAATTCAAACACTTGCTGTACATGTCTAGAAAAACTTCTTTTTTTTTTATTTTTTTTTTTTAAATTCCACTGTAGAATAGTTTTTTTTAGAGGGGGAATTAGATTTACAGTGCAAATCTATGCTAAACTGGTATATAGTTTATGTTGGGCATTATTCACGCTTATGTTCTTTTAAAACCAGTCTCTTTTTAGTGATCACTTCCCAGCAAAAAATGATAGAAATGAATTTTCTTATTAATCAATCGCCCATTTCTCCAATTTTTTAATTGATCTCCCTCAACATGGCTTGCTGCCAAACGATGTTGGTCCCGTAATGGTTTCTACTGAGTGAGTAACTAGATTTGTATTCCTTCCTTTTTTTTTTTTCTTTTTTTTTTTTTTTTTTTCTCTGCCCATGGAAATGGCTGTCTGGAGACCCGGACTTGTAATTTTGGACTAGTATTGGGTGTGTGCGATCGAGAGAAAAGGAGCTGGATGGTGTTATTTAGAATTTCCTGCTAGCAGTTGTGCTGTCCATGGGTGCATATGACATGTTAGTTGCCATGTAGAGGGAAATTTAATGCATGAATGATGAAGAAATGACAGACCAAGTGAAGGACGGAAAAACAGACTGACTGATGGATCAGTGCAAGTGCAGACAGACGGAGCCAGCCTTGATTGCCTGAGATGGCTGAGCAGCGATGAATCAGCTGCTTTTTTCTTTACCTTGACTCACTAGCTACTGCCTTTGCAAACAGATCTCCTTCCGAAAAATGGTCGTCATGAATACACTCCTTCATTCCTGGGTCGGCAAGCTGTATATACGAAGGATAGTCAAATATTTGAATTTAATGAATAAGATATTTTTTAGAAATGTGATTAGAATTGCTTGTTGAGGAATTTTTTTTTTTTTTGTTGTTTTTTTTAAATTATTCTCTCTCTTGGAAACAAAATGTTGGCCATTCTTCAGAGGAGTATTCTACAAGTGGAACTTTCTCTTCACATATCATTTCTCATAGAATTTCATCTACCCAGGGGGCAAAGGGGGCTTTCCAGACATGGAATATTTAGTTGAACTTATCCAAAGTTGAGATGTGAAGTTGTTCCTACCAAATGGATATCCTGTCTATTATTTATGCAAGTCATTGTCTCTAATATGAAAAATAGCCTGTTTTGATAATCAAAGGGAGAATTCCTGGCTGCAGAACATACTAGGTTTGACCCTGATTTTTTTGGTTATCCAACTACAGTTTGAAAATTCCTATCAGCAAATATGACACATAATTTACAGAAGTTGAACACAAAATGATTTTCCACTTGGCCAGAACTAAAAAAGGGGATTGCCTTTCTAAACACATAACCTACACTGAATCTAAATGTCTATTGTTCCAACAAATTTTGGTCTCTGTCATAGTGGCATAGCAGCTATTTTGAATAAATTTGCTGATGCAAACACAGTTTTTGCTTTCTAATCATCTTTTGAGTCAAGTATTAAAGTGCACTCCTTCTACATTTGGCTGCCAGTCCCTGGCAATGACAACCTTTTGTCGCATGGAATTGCCTCTTTTGAACAGGAACATTTCTGATTGCCTTTGACTCAAGATGGTCTTCTTCATTGCCATAGGCTAGGCTGGCTGCGTAGACAGAAATGAAACTGCATTTCCATCATCCAGAAATCATCCGAATTCTATGTATGAGGGAATTTCTGGTTTGATGACGTGTGCATTCTTGTCAATGATGGTTTCTGAGAGCTACCCTTTTCAGGTGTGATTGAAATGTATGCTCAAAGTTTACCCTGATGAAAATCCTCAAAGTGATCAGCTCTGGTTGTGTACACAGCTATGGTGAGGATTTGCCCTTGGTTGAGGAGATTATCTGTTATGACATCTGCAGGCTTCTCACCAAACTAATCATGTTCCGACAAGCTACTCTTGAACCATGCCGTCTTGCCAAAGAAATATAAATTATTAGTGGTATCTCTGCCTCTTGGATTGGACGAAGGGTGTGGTTTCACTGCCAGCACCATTTCATGGATAGGCAAGTATATATTCTTAGCTGTTCTCACTCACAGCTCTGGTAGATCTCTGAAATGCATTGCACCATAGTAGAGGTACATGGTTAAGAAAAGAGCTGAAATGAAAATTGGCTCTGGAATGACTATCTAAAAGTTGTAGTACATGTGACAAGAAGCTAGCAAGACACAAGTCCCTACTCCGAAAGATGCACTGCATTTTTCTAGAGAGCACTTCCGTTCTGAATATTAAACCTCTTCCCATTTAAGTTTACGCAATAGCCTTTAAGGTAAGATGGTGGTTAAAGATTTCTTCTACTACTACTACTATTATGTTGCAGTGTGGGTGTTGGTGCTTCTTGCTGGTTGGCATTGTGGTAATTACTTGATGTTATGTGGCAGTTGTATCACATCTGGTTCTAAATTTTTGCCAATAGAAACATTGATTGTCATATTATCTTCATCATCTTTTTCATTGTAAGTCTCCTCAGGCCCTCCCCATTTTAAAGCCACTCTTGGGGGTGGGGGTCTGTTTGGCCACAACTTCCATCTGGATGCATTGCGGCTGAGTATTTGCTTGTTGCGTTGACCGGTGATCATCGATCCTTTTATTCCAATGACTCTGAACAGCACGGGATCAAAGGGTGGGTTTGTTGTAGTCTTCTTTTGCCTAATGAGGACTTTATCGCTGATGTTTATCTGGTGTCTTCAGGCATGATTCCAATGGTCGAACACTTGTTTAGTGCGTTGATGCATCTGTATGTAAGTTTTGCCATGCCATGTGGTGTTTTGGAGGTAATTGTTCACCTAAAGAGTGCTTCAGCTGGGTTAACTCCAGTCATGCTATGGGGAATGCCTGGTAATTTAATAGGGATTTGTGGTTGAGTCTGTGGTCCCATCAGCCAACATATTCTATATGGGTAACTTTGCCCATCATCCACACGAAATTTTCTGCTAGCCTATTGCTCTCTGGGTGCTGGGATTCAATATGCCTGTGTGTGAATCCTTGTCATTTTGCATTATTGGCGAATTCTTTACCGTGTAATGGAGGGCCATTGTCACTCCCTATGACCTTTGGTATGACATGTGTGCACAGCATTCTGTAGAATTTTGAGATCAGGCATTTGTGATTTCCACATAGATGTAAACATCAATGGAAGGAATAGAAGTTCTCGGCAATAGGTCCTAAGTTCTGCCATGGTGGTTCAAGCAGTTTACCAGGTTTTAGTGGTTCTCTATGGTTGTTGCTGCCAAACAAGCTTCGTCATCATATCCAATTTAGGGAAGCAGGCTCTACTGCATGCTGCATGGTCTCCATCAGACTTTGATACCCTTCATGGGCTAATGTGATAATATCCACTTGCATAGCCCTCGGAATGATGACTCGCATGTCCTACAGTATCAAGGATATAGCAATGGAGTGCTCGACAAAGACGTATCTAAAAGCTTGTTGCTTGTGGAGCCTCCTCTTTCATATGTCAGCCTTCAACATGGCAAGTGAGTCGTTATTAGTCTCTCGCTGCAGCATCTCAAGAGTCACACTGTAAGGTAGGCCATTTGCAATGATGGCATTGATATAATATTCACTGCTGTATTTTATTTCCCAATCCTCTTTTTCAGCCTTTGTGAACATAGTGAGTGGTAACAGGTGGCGGCTCTGGTCGTCATAGACATTGTACCAACTGGGTTCATATTTCATTTCAAGTTGATTACCTGCAGCTTAACCCAATGGTTGTTGATTCGTGCAAGTTCATTACGTTTGGAATTATTGTACAAGGACAGGAGAGGTTGATGATCAGAAATAGCTTTGAATAGGACCCCGTTTAGAAGATTTTGTTGGCTAATATCATACTCATGATTGCAAAACTTTCCCCTTCAATATATAAATAGTTCTTCTTGACTGAGGATTTCACCTGGTTAGTGTAGTTAATCAGCCTTCATTCGCTGGTTTCTGTGTCTTGTTGCATGACCGTAGCAGCCACGCCTCTATCAACAACTAGTTATGTTTCAAGGTCAGGGGAAAACGCACCCATCAACTTCTCACTTGACAGCGCAGCCTAAAGTCTCTGCATGGCCTGCTCACACATCAGTCCATTTAGATTCTCGTCACTTTTTCAGTAGTGCATGAAGTAGTGCCATCATGTTACTGAACATCTCCTTGCCTTATTTTTCCAACAAAGTAGGCATTGTATTGGCACATTTGCAAACAAAACTTTTCTCCACTGTGGTGGATTTAGGGCTAACTAGTTTAGTGATTGTTTCTACTCAGGTAGGATCCACCGACATCTATTTTCCTGAATAGACATCACATACCCAAAATAGAGCACTTATGGTTTGTTCCACTCACATTTGTTCTTCTTAAGGTGAAACCTCTTTTGTTGCTGCAGTATCGTGCAAAGGTACTGATTTGTCTTGTGGATGCTGTCGTCTATTATTTGGACCTGTCCAGACTAATCATATATAGCATGGTTCTTCATGAAACTCCTCACTAACAAGGGGCTGTCACATCAAAATTCACTTAACTCACTTATGCCAATGAGTCTTTCGGCACCCAGAATCCACAATTTTCAGAATTTCTCACTCTTTAACAAAACCTTTAACAATTTCGTCATCCTTCCTATTTCCCAGATTTTGTTGCCAAATCACTAGCATAGTACAGACCCCATCTAATTGTCAAGAGGGAAATTATGGTGGGTTGGGTGAGACTCTTTACTCTTGTCATATCTGTCTTTGGATAACTAGAGCAACTCTCATTTTTATTATGGGATTGGTATTAGTTTACTTTGCCCTGGCGCCAAAAACACTATTTCACAGTTGGTCTGGATTATTTGGACCCCACCTGTAGATTCCCAATTGCCAGTTGGCCAGGTTATGATCCTTGAAGGTGCTAGATATCATTTCTGTGTTCAAACTTTTTATAGCATTCTATATTTGATTTCCCCCCAAAAGTGAGGGTTACCCTTTGAGTAATCTGTAATTTCAGAATTGTCTGCCCCTATTGAGACTCATGAATTTTTGATTCAGTTTTTATATTGTAGATACTCGATCACTTGGGTGAATACAACTTTTATCATTTATAGTTTGAGGCCATTTACTGGATGCACTTATGATGTGTGTATTTTTCATTTTCATCTTTCAATAAAGTTGTAACATTATGAGTATGCAAGGATCAAAATTTAGAAAAAAATTTTTTTTTTTTTTAAATTTGTTATGAAGGTGTGTTGAGCTTTCAAAATTACAGTATCAGGAATTTTTAATAATACCATCCAGGTAAAACACAGGAATATGGTACTGTCCAGGTTTAATTTGGGAATATGCTATCATCTAGGTGTGACACTGGAATATAGTACCAACATATTAGATTTCTACTTGTCCAGTTAGTGATATATGTATTAAACTTAGAGGTAACTAGGTTAGGAAATATTTTGATTACCAAAATGGTTCTTTTGTGCGGAAGTGTCCAGTGTTATAAACAGAGAAAGAAAAAAACTCACTCAATACAATAATAAAGTATTGTTTACCATTACCGAATTACTGCAGCCTTACAAATGTCTTACCCAATCAACCAGCCATGTGGGCTACAAATTCTTCTCTCTTTTGGTGTGTGTCTCTACAGTCTCCTGGTCACATTTTGGGATCTATAACCTTGAAATACACCACTAGGCACCATCTAGGAATTCCTTCTTTTTTTTTTTTTTTTTTTTTTTTCTTTTTCTATTTATAAATGCTTTTTTGGGTCTCTCTGGTCATTTTGGAACAACAATACCCAAATCTTGAACTAATACCTTTTTTTTTTTTTTTTGATTGGCTGAAGGGACCAGTCTTCTATGCTTTTATCCTTTGGGGTAGACTACTAACTAGGCTAGTCCTAGATTTCTAGGATATTGTCTTTTCAATCCCCTCTCCCTATAAACTCTGTGCGGAGGACTGCATTGTAGTTTAAGTAGAGAGTAAGTTTCATGGAGTGGCATTGCTAGCCCCACACCCAAGATGGACTTCTAAAGGGCTCCAAGTGCCATGCTATTTACCCTTAGATGGAGGAAGAAATATTTGTGTCTTTCCTAAGGGTGTTTGCCCAATATGAAGGTAAGCAATGATGCCCAGCTCCCATTCCCATTCTAGCTCTGAGTTTATTTGGCTCAAAGTTTTTGGTTGGTTTATTTATAGCTTTGTTCACTTTATTTTAAAACACCACTGCCTGATGTTGGGTAATGATTGCACTGGTATCCTTCCATTAAGCTGTGGGCCATCTATACTGTTATTGAAACAGATTTTATCTCTAGTTGACCGAAGGAGGAAATATACTATTTCTTGGTTTTGTTTCGAACACTTTGAACACTTCTGTATGGAAAATATGTGGGGGCTGACCTGGATTTAGGGTCAAGCTTGATTGGGGCTTGAGGTACAGGTTAACTTGCCCCCCCCACACACACACACAAAGATATGTATATATAAATGTGGTCTATAATAGTAGTTGAACCTTCATTTTGTTACCTCAGCTTATCAGATTCACAATGTCTATCTGATGAGCCAAAGATTCAACCATTGTTACAAACCAAATTTCCACATTTAATCAACATAACAAACACCAAAAAAAAACAAAAAAAAACTATATTGATTTTTACTATTTACTGTAGAAGTCATTTTACAAGCTGAGAATCTGCACCCCCCCCCCAAAAAAAATTTACTTTGGGGACTCTAAGAGCCTGTGCCTCATGGTTGATATGGAACTGGGTTGGGGTGTCTCAGTTTTTGGGGGGGTTTATTTATCAGAAAGCTATCTTCCAGCAACTGGAAGCCTATCACCTTTGACCGATGTCAAAACATTGAAAGTAAATGTAAATTGAGGCTGTGAATATTATGAAAACAAAACTTTTCCTCTCACTTAACAGGGTGTAAGTAGGTAATGTAAATTCATGTGTGGAAGGAAGTATGCAGAGGATTTTGTTTGTGTATATGTAATAGGTCAAATTTTGGAACAATGTATCTAATAGTATATAAGTGTATGTGGCACTTGAACAAGTTATTTATCTAATGCTTGATGCATGTCTATGTACATCGGTATGTGTGTGTGTGTATATATATATATATATACACACACATACATGTATATACATAATAGGAGAAAGCAACATCCAATATGTGATGGATTTATTTCGTTGAGTGCTCAATATATTCAACTTAATACTTTGAAAGTCAAGTTGTTTTAGAGTAGAGCTGGAAATATATGATGAGATGTGGATTCGCTACACAAACTAGTTAATGTTTCTGCCCTCTCTGGGTCTCATCAGGCAAAATGTATGTATGTGCGTGTGTGTATGTATATATATATATATGTGTGTGTGTATACGCATGTACATACACATACATTTTAACATAGATGTGCACAAACACACTCCTTTACACAAATATATATATATATGTGTATATATATATATATATATATATATATATATATATAAATAAAAACAAAAACACGCATTTACACACATGCATTTACGCATAGATACACACACGCATTTACACATAGATACACACGCACATTTGCACATACATGGACGCACACATTAACACGTACATGGACACGCACACGAACCTGGACGCGCACACGCATTTACACATAGATACCTAGACACGCACACGCATTTACACATAGATACCTAGATACGCACACGCATTTACACATAGATACCTAGACACGCACACGCATTTACAAAGAGATACCTAGACACGCACACGCATTTACACAGAGATACCTAGACACGCACACGCATTTACACAGAGATACCTAGACACGCACACGCATTTACACATAGATACCTAGACACGCACACGCATTTACACATAGATACCTAGACACGCACACGCATTTACACATAGATACCTAGACACGCACACGCATTTACACATAGATACCTAGACACGCACACGCATTTACACATAGATACCTAGACACGCACACGCATTTACACATAGATACCTAGACACGCACACGCATTCATTGATAGATACGCACACTCTCACACATACATTTACACACATATAGATACTCTCGCACACATATTTACAAACATACTTCCACACATACCTTTACACACATATGGATACTCTCACACATACTTTTACATACATATAATCTCACACACACCTTTACACACACTTATATACACTCACACGCACCTTTCTGACACTTATATACACTCACACGCACCTTTACAGACACTTATATACACTCACACGCACCTTTACAGACACTTATATACACTCACACGCACCTTTACACACATATATATACACTCACACGCACCTTTACACACATATATATACACTCACACGCACCTTTACACACATATATATACACTCACACGCACCTTTACACACATATATATACACTCACACGCACCTTTACACACATATATATACACTCTCACACCTCTACACACACATATATACATTTACACACACATATATACACTCACACACACCTTTACACACACATATATGCACTCACACACACCTTTACACACACATATATGCACTCACACACACCTTTACACACACATATATGCACTCACACACACCTTTACACACACATATATGCACTCACACACACCTTTACACACACATATATACACTCACACACACCTTTACACACACATATATACACTCACACACACCTTTACACACACATATATACACTCACACACACCTTTACACACACATATATACACTCACACACACCTTTACACACACATATATACACTCACACACACCTCTACACACATATATACACTCACACACACCTCTACACACATATATATACATTCTCACACCTCTACACACATATATATACATTCTCACACCTCTACACACATATATACACATGTATACACTCTCGAACTCCTTTACACACACATATGTATATATATATATATATATATACATTCTCACACACCTTTACGCACATATATATATACACACTCACACACACTTTTTACAAACTCCTTTACACACACATATGTATATATATATATATATATATATATATATACATTCTCACACACCTTTACGCACATATATATACACACACTCACACACACTTTTACACACTCATATAACACTCACACATATGTACACACATATATATATATACACACACATGTACACATATATATATACACACACACATGTACACACACATATATATATATATATATATATATATATATATATATATATATATATACACACGCACATTTATACATGTATATATGCATACACAATGTTTATACATATGTATTCACACACATTTATACGTATGTATATGTACACACACATATACATACATATATACACACACACACGTACAAATTATGTATTATTGGACATCATCTCAAATAAGTTTCTATGCAATATAACGCAATTCATAATTCATATATGTATATGAACTCACACATACATGGTAAGTAGATTCTGGTCATATCTTGAGATCTGTGTAAAGATAGTGTATAATTGTGTATATGTAGATGTTTATATAGATTATACCTAAGTGGGTGAAGTGTGTGTGTGTATGTGTGTAGAAAGTGCACATGCCAAAAATGTATGTCAGTGTGTGCATGTTTTTGTCGAGACCGGAAAATAGAGTTCTATATCTTATCTATCTCAGTTAGTGATAAGAAAACCTCTGGGTTCGTCTGCTTCACACAACTTTCAACTTTCAACATTGCCAGTTCATGAGAGTTCTGAAGCAGAGAGATGATGCCAAGGAAGATTCTCTTGTACCAAAGACATTTTGAATTTCTCTAAGACTTTCCAAGGTTACTTATTTTATTACTACATATACACCTGGGAAATGTGGGTAAGTACAAATTATATTCAACAATACCTTGAATAGTGAGGTTCTGACGTTGTACTGTTGGAGCATTAGTGCAAAAATTAATGTAACTAAGTAAAAGCTAAGAACAAAACATCAAATTTTAGTTAGACCTTGAATAGTGTGATTTTATTCAGTACAAAACATTTTGAAATTAACTGCATGAATCAAGGTATACGTATACTGCCATATTTGATGGAATATGAACCCACCTTCTATTTCAGCAGGGAATTCCTCTCATTTGTCACCCAGTTGGGGGGCTGTACAATGAAGGTTACTTTTTACTTCTTGAACCATTCTTAGTGGGGGAGAAAAAAAGGGGGCTTTATATTCCATCAAGTATGGTAATTATCCATGGTTTTACTAAAGCAGGTACATTCCTATATAACAAAACCTTTCAAACTATTCTTTTTCTCAGCTTGGTATACAGTAAAAACCTTTTCTTGTATATCTTTTTCTTTGGTGTAGTTGGTATTTACTCATGTTATTCATGGTATACGGATTTATTTTTTAGCTCCTCCTCAAGATTAAAAAGGAAACATCTTCAAGAAAATAACACGCATTCAAAACACATGCTCTGTAAAGGAAGTGTGATCTTACTTTAAAGATATTCTTCTGCCCAACTCCCTCAAGAATATGATAATGAATAACAAACTTATTTATTTTGATGCTACAGACACACACATGCATAATATATATACATACATATATATATATATATATATATATATATATAATGTGTGTGTGTTTAAAAAAATAAAAGAAATTAAAATTAACTTGGAGTGAAAGGTAATTAGCTTCATAGCTTTAGTATATAGTACAAAGTTTCCCTATAAAAGCATAATTCACGAACAGCTTAATAAATAACTCATTAAATCAGAAAAAAGAACCGTGTCAAGAAGATTTTGGTTATCTAAATGCTGCAACCAGAACTGAGAAGAAAAATGGTGCTATAACCAAAGTTGTTTATCTTTTGAGACATTTTTTGGGTGGGGGAAGCATCTCTATAAGCTGTTTTACTTCAGTAGGTAATCCCTACTTGACAAAACCCTGTAAACTAAGCATTTCCTTTGCTCATTTTAAAAGATCAATTTCTTTTTTTTTTTTTCTTTTTTTAAATATCTTTTGTTTTTAATTTTAATTGGTAATCTCCAATTTTTGAATAGTGCTATTTTAGCTATCATCTATGGTCAGAGAATAAAAAATGAAACCTCAAATTGGAAAAATAGTCTCCCAGAAGTAAGAGTCCAAATAGAATCTCATTTAAAATAATTCATGACAAATGTTTCAGTAATGACACCCTGCTCCAGTGTGAGCCTTTCTACTGATGGTCAAATGTTTGGCAAAATATATTATACGAATGAAAAAAGAATGATGAATATTAAATCTTTGGTTGCCATGTTTTTGAAGACAATTTCATACATCTGACTTGGTGTGTTTTTGAAGGGCTATAGAAGGAGAATGGATGCCATAGTAATATGAAATGATCAGTATGGCACAAGGTCTATGTTGGCAAAAAATATAATCATCAAATTTGCATATGATGATATCAGATGGCAGCCATTTGTATTTTTAGTACCACTTTCTTACCAGTGTAGAAAAAAAAACCCTTCACTTACTTCAAAATGATGATAAAAATCAGGTTGAAACATCTGCAGTTCTACATCAGAATTATGCGAATATATGTGTGCCACCTATTGGTCATTAGGGTAGGTTGATTTTTCACATTTTAAAAACAATCAACTTTGGACACGCCTGAGAACTAATACCAGAACTCAAATTCTTAGCTTTAACTATCATTTTAGGAAACATACAAAAGTTGAACATCAGAGATAACAAAGAAAGAGCAAAAATACCAATAAAACAGAAAAAAATGACAATCAATATTTGAAGGCTGTTTTCATTATTTAGAAATATAAATAATATTTGTGTTTACATTCTTTTTTTTATTGTATTCTAGAGAATTTATGTGAGCAAAAATTACGCCTGTTTGGTAATTGTAATGTACAGAAATGATGATGAAAAATGAATTCTCCAAAAGAGTTTCTCTGAAAGAAGAAATTTATAATTTTAAATGAATACGGGGGAGGGATAAATACCAAACTCTGATGATACATTTCAATGATCAGGGTGGGGGGTAATGTTTTGTTATAGTTTCTATTAAAAAAAATATACAGGCATTAAAACAACAAAAAACAACAAAGTATTTTTTTAAATTAAAAAGGAAAATCAACTCCTGGATACAAAAATGGTAAATATTTACAAAGACTGTTTTGTTTGGTATATTCAGTTTCAAAAGAAAAAGATTTTGGTGCTTCCTTGTTATCTGTATGTCTCTCCATTCTGGTGATTCGCACAATTTGGATGTTTTACTCTTTGAAGTATTTCATCAAATGACGATAAAAACTATGAATAAAATACTTGGTGATTTTATAGTATCAAGTTCCTACTATTTAGACTTGTGAAAGACCGCAGTTCCAAAATCAACCTTCCCAATTGGTCATATTTACAGCAGATTTTTAGCCATATTTTTGTGTAATTAATATATATATATATATATATATATATATATATATATATATATATATATATTATCATCTAATGAATGAGTGGGTGTATGTGGTCGCAATTCAATGACAGTGGCATTTAATGGGTTGAAGCAATATGAAATAGGTCTGGTTAATCACTCAATAGAAATAGTCACATGACTTGCAGCATACCATGTTGGAGATGATCAATTTAAGAATTGGAAAAAGAGGTGATCATTGAATGAATTACTTTCGTGTTTCGTTGAGCGGTGATCATTAAAATTTTTGAAAAACTAACTTGAACACTGGACACAAACTATTGACCAATTTGGCATGAACTTGTATGGAAAATTGAACCTTCACTAAAAAAGCTACTAAGGGGTAATTTTGAAAAACTTTTCTTTTTTTTTCTAGACATAATAAATCTTTGAATTTTAAGTACTATAGCTCCATTGGTGTGGCCTGTACATACATACATACATACATACTAACAGATAGATAGATAGATAGATATCAATAGATAGATAGATAGATATCAATAGATAGATAGATAGATATCAATAGATAGATAGATAGATATCAATAGATAGATAGATATCAATAGATAGATAGATAGATATCAATAGATAGATAGATAGATATCAATAGATAAATAGATAGATATCAATAGATAGATAGATATCAATAGATAAATAGATAGATATCAATAGATAGATAGATATCAACCGATAGATAGATAGATATCAATGGATAGATAGATAGATATCAATGGATAGATAGATAGATATCAATGGATAGATAGATAGATATCAATGGATAGATAGATAGATATCAATAGATAGATAGATATCAATAGATAGATATCAATGGATAGATAGATAGATAGATATCAATGGATAGATAGATAGATATCAATGGATAGATAGATAGATAGATATCAATGGATAGATAGATATCAATGGATAGATAGATATCAATGGATAGATAAATATCGATAGATAGATATTGATAGATAGATAGATATCAACCGATAGATAGATAGATGGATATCAACCGATAGATAGATAGATAGATATCAACCGATAGATAGATAGATAGATAGATATCAACCGATAGATAGATAGATAGATATCAACCGATAGATAGATAGATATCAACCGATAGATAGATAGATATCAACCGATAGATAGATAGATATCAACCGATAGATAGATAGATATCAACAGATAGATAGATAGATAGATATCAACCGATAGATAGATAGATAGATAGATATCAACCGATAGATAGATAGATAGATATCAACCGATAGATAGATATCAACCGATAGATAGATAGATAGATATCAACCGATAGATAGATAGATAGATATCAACCGATAGATAGATAGATATCAACCGATAGATAGATAGATATCAACCGATAGATAGATAGATATCAACCGATAGATAGATAGATATCAACCGATAGATAGATAGATAGATATCAACCGATAGATAGATAGATAGATATCAACCGATAGATAGATAGATAGATATCAACCGATAGATAGATAGATAGATATCAACCGATAGATAGATAGATAGATATCAACCGATAGATAGATAGATAGATATCAACCGATAGATAGATAGATAGATATCAACCGATAGATAGATAGATAGATATCAACCGATAGATAGATAGATAGATATCAACCGATAGATAGATAGATAGATATCAACCGATAGATAGATAGATAGATATCAACCGATAGATAGATAGATAGATATCAACCGATAGATAGATAGATAGATATCAACCGATAGATAGATAGATAGATATCAACCGATAGATAGATAGATAGATATCAACCGATAGATAGATAGATAGATATCAACCGATAGATAGATAGATAGATATCAACCGATAGATAGATAGATAGATAGATATCAACCGATAGATAGATAGATAGATAGATATCAACCGATAGATAGATAGATAGATAGATATCAACCGATAGATAGATAGATAGATAGATATCAACCGATAGATAGATAGATAGATAGATATCAACCGATAGATAGATAGATAGATATCAACCGATAGATAGATAGATAGATATCAACAGATAGATATCAACCGATAGATAATGTATAGATAGATAGTAAGACATATGATTCGATAGATGGATGGATGTTGATCAAAATGTTTTGAAATATCAATAGATATTTAAGATTCGGTGAGGATGCATCATTAACTTGGTACCCATGAAGAATTAATGTATGGATTGGTACTTCTACCTAGAATCAGTGTGTAATATTGAAAAAAGTTACAAACAAAAAATATTGTTCATATATAAATTGCTTAACATTATTTGATGTTGTTTATGTAGTTTTCTATTGTTATTACTGAAAGCATAATATTCAAACGAATGTAGGGACAAGCAGAATAATAATATCACACCATGCAATGTGATTTTCTTTCCTGAGTAGTGATTGTCATTTTCTGATTGCTTATGTGTAAAAAGTATAGAAAATGGCTATTATTCCCTTCAATCTTTGCTTTTGTGTTCAAGATAGTTATATGATTGTTTTTCTTACTTTGTATAATTAAAAATGTGCAAATTTGTCTGTTGTGAAATAGAAAATTAGTAAATTTCAAATTAACCCTATCCTGATCACGAAAGCAAAGTTTGAAGGGAGTAATTGGCCATTTTCTATGCTTTTTTTTATATAATCAATCGGAAAATGTTGCTTATTGCTCGAGACTAAAAATGGTTTTAAAAAAGTTGAACAGTGTTGTGTACGATTTAATATACAAAGTTATAACAGTTTTTCTGTTAAAATGGCTTTTGTAATTTTTCCACTTTTAACAGGAATTGATGTAAGATTAGGCTATAATCTTGGTGTCTTATTGTGGGGCAAATTTTGATTGAATTTTATGATGCATGATTTAAGGAAAATTTCTCAAAAAATCAATTCAAGAAAGTTAATCCTCCTTTCCCTTGTCATCTACAAATTTTCAGAAACCTCAATTATTGAATTTGCACTATTTATTTCTCTGTTTGTAATGATGGACTTCTCCATTTGAAAGTAACAATTTTGCTGCTAAAAATCTCTCTCTCCCATAATTTGAAACTATGGACTCTTCCACTTTGGAGTTCAATCACTTTTTAATAAACCCTCTGATAAAATCGATAAAACGTAAACATTTATTCACACTATTAACAGCTTTGAAGTAGTGAACTAATAAATCTTGAATTAATAGAATGTGAAGAAACTGCCCAAGTCGAAGACCATACTGCGCTGGTAGTTAGAGGGAACCCAAAGTCTCCTCTTTCAAAGCGTTACTACCCTTAAGAATAGGGGAAGGTGTGACTCTATTTTTTTCGACCTTAATCACACAGCTTGGTGTACTCTGTTAGCTGCTGAGTGCACAGGGAAATTAGTTCTAAAGAAATAGTTTTCCAGTTTGCCACACGCTATTGGGAATTGAACCAAGGTCCTTTTGTGTGTGAGGCAGCTGGGCTAACCATTACACCAACTGAGTAGACTGAATTCAAACTCCTTGGAAACACTAGTAGATTTTTTACCAAATGCACTATGGACTATAATATATATTTAGACTGTTTTTCTAAAAGAATCATTTCATAGATGAATATTCACATTTATTTATGATTCATTCTGTACCTTTTATTCTGTAACTTTATTTCAGTCTTACTAAATATATTCTGAGACAAACATTTTTCCTATGAGATTGTGCAAATTCTCCAGCAAGTTGACTTCTACTAGCCTGCGCAATTCTAAGATGCCCTTGGGTTGGGCAAAATGATGTACCTGTCAGCCTTCTACTGATAAACTTGGAGTTAACCATTGTGAAAAATCTTGGCTCTGTGATTGAAGTCTGTTGAAATGAAAACATAAAAACCTTGTTTACCACTCGGTGATTGTTTGAAGAATCAGTGCCGTAAAAGTGCATACAAATTTCCATATCATTTTATAAGGCAGTTTTGTGTTTTTTGATAGCAGCTGAAAACACAAATATTGTGCTATAGTTGTGATCATTTTTTTGTGTGTGTGTGTATAAGGATTTTATTACGTATGAATTTTTTTCATTTATCATAAGTTGCAGGATGATATAAATTACAAAAAAAATGGTAATTTAATCAAAGTATGACTCATTTATACCAATAACCTTTTTCTAATGATAATATGCTATCTATATTAAATTTTTTAGGCTTAATGGTCACTAATTCAGTTATGTTTCCTGTTATTGAACTTTCAGTTTTGAATATAGAATAGAATAAATTTTAATTTCACCAATAAATAGTGACGTATCAATAATAATTTTTTTCAATAAATACAACATTGATAAGAGTGGTACAAATAAGGCTTGATGCTCAACAGGCAATACCCGCTTTTATAAATTTATGTATCAAATTAAAAAATCAATGATATAACATTTATACAACAGATGATTAATATAAATATGATATCTTTAGAACAGACAATAATTCATAAATGATTTAATGAAATATTCTTTGATAGTTTCTGAGACTTTCTGCATACATTTATTAGATCTATATTTGGAAAAGATTTTATGAGATTGTTCCAAGCAAGTATTGCTTTGTGTTTAATAGAATTTTTTTCCATATTTTTCTGTTTTTATGTGTTAAAAACAAAGGATACGAAATTGAAAAGGGGTAATCTGTAGGAGACATGATGGGTGAATATAGAGGATATTGCAGAACTTGAATTGATGAACATAAATACGGAGGAACCTCAATTATTTGAATGAGATTGACAGGAAGTATTTTGTTTGGATGATTATTCGGATAACTGATCCGTTGAAGAAAAATAGGAAGCTATCCTGAACACAATTACAGGACTTTTAAATCTTGTTCTGATAACCCGATATTTGTCTAATTGATGTTCGGATAACCGAGGTTTTCTCCGTACACAAATACTCCGATATACAAATTTGCACCTTACACACATTACAATTTATATGCATTTGCTGGTTTTCATTTAATGTGAACTCGCACATTAAGCAGAAAGGGGAGATTCAAGGTGGTTGTGCGGTGCTGACTCCTTATTTTGTTACCAATCGTCAATGATACTAATCAGATCTCAATGCTTTGTGAGCTTTTGATTGTTTTGTTTTTTTTTTGTTCTCTTCCTGCTGCTGCTGCTATTTCTGCACTCTTCACAATTGGATAGGAAATGCAAGAAAAAGTCTGATGTACTGGAGGAGGAGGAGAAGGCTTTTAATTGAAATAGGTGAAGAGATACTCAAGGTGGGAGTAAAAGAGAGATAAAAGCAGGGTGGGTTGGCAGAAATGTAATGTAGAGTGGGTATCTGATATCTGGCTAGCTGGCTGGTTGGGTGGGTGGTGGGTAGGGAGAGATATCATTGATGAATATTACTTCCACTGTCCCATAATAGTTGTTGCATTTAGTTGTGATTTTTTTTCAAGTAAATGTACCAACTGTTGTGGGGAGGAGTTAGTGTAATGTAAGCATACGCAGTGCGTCTGACACAAAGACCTGATTGAATCTGTTGTGATAAAAATGTTTCCATTTCCACTTTCTGCTGTTCATAGCAGGTTTTACTTTCTTTTTCTATGACACAAAATGTTGATCTTTAACCCATTAACAGCGATAGGAGCAGCCCAGTTGACATTCTCTAAATATAGGCAGTAACTGATTATATAGGGTGACACAAAATAAGCTGAACAATAAAGTGACAAAGGAGATTATGTTGAAAAAAAATTATGTAAAATGAGTGCTTTTTTTTTTTTCATCATTAGACTACAGACTTATTGATGTACCTACGTTCAATTTATTTTGCCTTTTATAAAATTGATTTAAATTTTCCTAATTTTTCATTCTTTAACAAAAGTAATTCAGTCTTTCCAAAACTTTCAAAGAAATTTCTGTTGAATTAGTTCCTAAAACACACTAATGCAAAAGACACCCATCCATGTGGATACTTTAATTTCACTTCTGTCAACAAAGTTTGAAAAAAGTGTGTGTGTGTGTGTGTTTATGTATATATATATATATATATATATAACTCCTGTCTGTCTGTTTAACTTATTTATAAAAGTTCTCAATGAATTACCATGACATTTTGCTGCAGGTCTGGTCATAAGCTAAGGAGGAATCAATTGAATTTTTGAGGTGCATCTGAGCATCCCCCCCCCCCGATGAACGATATTTTTCATTCATATACAATAGTCGGAAGTATGGAAATCACTCCTGTTTATATTTTGGTCTTCACAATATCTCTGAAAATTCACAAATTTCAAATTTCTTAAGGAAGAATTGATTCAATTTTGGGATGCAGCCAGGAATTATTTTTTGATTGAGAAATATGTTTAGATGTGTTCACACGTCTCTATCAGACACCTTTGTTATTTAATGAAAATACAAGATGAAGATACTCATAAAATATATTATAAAACTTGTCCCATATTTATAAGTGTATGTTTATTCACTAATTTTTATATTAATTGCTCTTATCTGCATTTGATTTATATGATTGTTATTACTATATGACAAAAGTATACACACTTTGCAAACGAGTGACTTGAAATCAATTATCAGTTGTCTCTGTACATGCGCACACACACACATCAAACTCATGTTCGTTCTTTTTTTTTTCTTTCTTTTAATTCTTATAGGACCCTAATTGGTACCACGCTCGCAGTGCATATGGCAGGGAAGGTATGATACCAGCCAACTATGTGCAGAAAAGACAAAAAGTTTCACTACAGACTATGCCGTAAGTTTTTATGCTTATCTTTTGTACAATTAAAATTAATTTCGTCTTTCAAAAAGAAATTGTTTTAATTTTCAAGTTACTGTAAGAAAGATACTTTTTGATAGCATTCTCACTCTCCTCTATATTTTTAGAAAATGAATGACAATATTAATGAGGATGGTCGGCCATTTCAAAAATTTATATATATATATATATATATATATATATATATATATATATACTACAAGATGATAAAAGTTTGAAAAAAATGGCTGTAGTTTGCGGAGAAGATAAGAAAAACGTTCTCAGGAATTACTTCCTCTTTTGCTTATAAGATGTATCTGTTTATATAGTTATTTACTTAACTTGGTCTGGCCTAAGGGCCCTAGTGTAGGGCACCAAGAGAGGATCAAATTTATAGCAGTAATGGTATGTGAGATTAAATGATTGTTTAAGCTTAGTCTGACACAATGCTACAAGTATATGGCTTCTCTATAGCTGTAATGATCTATGAGACAAAAGAGCTAACCACTTCTCTATGGCGAGAATTATGCTTTTTCTATTTCAATTCGTGCAAATTTGTAAATATAATAATAGAAATATGATGTTGGTAAATGATGAGGATAAGGTTAAAGTAGACAAAGCAGTGAATGATATAGTTGCTTCAACTTGAATGTAAGCATGCTGAAGCCTCCATGTTGGTATTTACTAAACTTAGCTCAATATGACACAAGGCTGCCAGCTAAGCTTAGTGAATATAAAGAGGACTTTCTATAGCACATATGGTTTGCAAATTAATGCAGACTACTACTATTATAATGAGGTCCATCCTCACTGGGTATATGGTACTTTTGGCATTGAGTGATACTAAACTAAGTTTGCTATGATTTCTTCTATGAAAGAGGCCTCAGAATCATTTGGTTAATTGAAGTTGACTATCTATAGTGTAGCATATATATATATATATATATATATATATATATATATAAATAATTGGCAGCTGCAAGAATCAAACCTGCATCCAAGTGTCCTCTTACCACCTGAGCTAAACAGCCAGCTGGTAAGACAGAAGCTGAAATAACTGCTTTATAGCAAAATCTCATCTTGTTCATCCACTTTCCATATCTGCTCTGTTTCTTAACACTGACAATTGTTTTATAAAGAAATGGATATATAATCCGACAAAATAGTTATAAATTTATTTTTACGTGAAACTCTTTTTAACCGACATCCCGTTTTTACCCAGTGAATATGCCAGTCAGCATCGACAGCCTATCATTCATATATATATATATATATATATATATATATATAATTTGACTTCTATTGTAAATGGTCAGTTTAATGGCTATTTGAATGCCTAATCTTTTGATGGTTGTCAAAAATATATGAACAAAAAAATGGGTGAAAAACATTTGTCATTTTTTGCAGGTGGCTTAATTCCTCTTTGCCTTCATTACAGCTTTATAAGATTGTCACATGATCAAACTGTAAACATTTCTTTTTTTTTTTTTTTGCTCCCCTGATCAAAACTTTGTGCAGGATAACATTAGGATATCTAACAGAATAATGGTTGTCATTAATGGGGCTTTTTTTCTCCTTGCTTTTGCTATGAGATTTATCTTTGAAGAAGTAGATTACATTCAAGTTTGTTTTCCTTTTCTGATTTCAGAAATGTGACAGTTGAAATTGCACTAGTGATTTACCATTTATTTGATTGCATATAAGAACCCTCTCTATCTCCCCTAAATTGTCCGGCCACACATTGACCAGAACTTGAGTTGTAAAACTGGGAGAGAAATGAGAGGAATTCAGGAAAATACATATTTCTTAATATTCCATGGGACTTATATGCCATCGAATATTGTAAGTCATCCTCTTCACTTTCTGATCTCACCCCAACTGATCATTCTTAGGATTTGGGTGGGAATAAACTATATCCAACATTAGCATACTCAATCTCTGTTTGCCGTTCTGAAATGTCTCTGATACATTTTTGTTCAAATTCATGCTCCCAACAATTCCGTCTGTTGTGGAGGTTGGGAGGCAAGTTGGGTGTACCTAAATAAACAGAGTACAAAGAGTACATTATGCAATCATTTTATTCCCATTTTAGTCTTCCTACTAAAGTTGTTATCTTGGTTGCCTTGCTTCACTCCATTCACTAAAAACATTGAAAGGAAGTAAGGGGGGGGATGACTCCAAGTTGTCTTTTAATCACTTTGGAACAGCTGACGAGATATTTCTCTCCTCAGTCTTCTTACTTTTGCAAGTGAATCAGCGAGTGATTCAAGATAATTCGTCAAGCAATGAAAGCAATGATTGTACAGTTGCAGCTGACAGATATTTTGCCAACATGACATCACGCAATGACATTGATAGTTAGAGGAACCTCATGGGGGCAAAAAGTGACTGAAAATTTGCCTCCCCAAAAGATCCCTCTTGGAAGTAAAAAGGGGAAAAACCACATGATATCCTACAAAAATTCCAGTCCCAAGCTGATTCAATGAGTTGGAAAACTGGGTTAGAATATAATAAAGTGATAAGTTTAGTCATGCGATAATCTTGCTGTATAAGGATGAACACCTAAAAAAACATTAAATTGCAACAGTATGTTTTGAAAATATTTGCTTTTGAATTCCTATAAAAGATTATGCTGTCAAAAAACTTTTAAAAGTGTATTTTGTAGTTCAGTACATAGCAACAGGCTGTTTATTTTCAAAATGATAGTTATATTTGACGGATCCAATTTGACCTTATTGTATGTCCAGATGTTGGTGGTCTTATTGTCCATACATCTCATTGTCATCTATGAGAAGAGTGCGTGCTGTGGACCACTGGTTCTCAACCTTTTCATTACTGAGGACCCTTTTATATAAGTGAATTTTCTCACAGACAAACCACGGGATTTAGGAAGATCTGCCCACTCAACAAGCTCATGAACCCTCAGTAACACCTTTGCGACGCCCATTCCTTGCGTCCCTAAACACTAGGTTCAAAAATGATGCTGTGGACAGAGCATACTACTGAATACTGGATCGTTTATAGTTCACAGATTAATGCCATTGTTGTTTTTCTAAGAATAAGCAAAATCAAACTGCTCATTAACCATAACTCAACCTAGAAGGAAAGAAATAGCCTGTTTAGATTAGTGGTTCCCAAAGTCATTGTCACACAACCTAAATGAGGATCACTAGGATGCTACGAAAGGTTGTGGGATAGTTTGAAAATAGAATAGATTAAAAAAGAAATAATGTCAAGAAGGAAAAAAAGAAAGTATAGTCCAAATATATTTGCAACACTGTTTCAGATTATAAGATATCACCAAGGGTGTAGATCAAGAAAAAAGTTGTGAATAAGAAATCATCTACAAATATGTGAAAACTGACATATTACATTCAATACCTGTACTTGATTGTTAAATTGAAGTGAAATAGATATTTACACCCCAGGTGAATAGATCACCTTAGCTGGTGCATATACCAGGACTAACTAAAAATTGTTTTCTGTTGATAATTTAAAGAAGGATCTATTTAATAATATCTATTGAAAAAAAATATCAGCCCATGAATTGGGCATCATTGTCTAAAATGACCATAGAGACTGAAAAAGGTAATATTTTGAGAAAACAAAAAAATGTTTTTAGATGGTGGCTTTTAGTATACAAATTTTCAAGTTTGTATCTCAAAAAATTTGACTTGGAGACACAAACAAACAAACAAGCAAAAAGAAAAGAATCTGTAGCCCACTTGGCTGGTTGGATCATTTTGAGGAATGCAGTGATTTAATTCAGTAAAATGTATGAGATGAAGAAACACTGAAATTGTATTTCTGGCCTTGGGGTTGCCAGGCCACTATACTTTGTGTTCTGGGTCAAAACCAAGTAGTTTGAGAAGCACTGGTTGACAGTCAGGCTTCGAAGATTTGATATCAACAATAAATCTGTTCCTAAAATGGTTTGGTATATGTAGACAAAGAAAAATGTCAACAAAATTTAATGATCATATCTAACTGAATCGAATCCTCTCTTGGTGTTTCAAATTAAAAAATTTTATGACCTTTTCTGCATCGATTAGGGACTTGTTATTGTTGCTTCTCGTTATTTAAAATCCACAAAATCCAGATATTGGCATTAAAGTTTTTTTTCTCACGGTTCCATACAGATTTGTTTTTTGCAATACCCCCCAGCCCCCCAAAATAATAAAATGGCTAAACCAGATGTTAGCCAAGATCCCCATTACTTTCCTCCATTTTTCTTGCTGAATACAATTTGCTTTTTGTGAACTGATAAACTTAAATGTTTTTTTATTTCTCTTTTAATTTTCAATTTTCATATTTGCTTTTGCTTTTAAATGATGATTTCTCTCCACTAATGCATGTTTCAGTTGTTCTTCCATCACTGCTTATTTCAGATGTTTCATTTAATACTTGGCAGTTTTTATTCTGAACAATCAGCTTTCATGAATTGTATAAGAGCATTCAAAATGAATTCACCTGTTTTCATTGAATACTAGTTGTAACCAGTGGCAATTCCACAGTTCAATTAGAAGCAACCACCAAGGAATAAAGATCAATATGATATTTTTAATGCTTTATCTTTGAGTCACATACAATACAACAAAATAAGTTGAACTAGTAATCCTAGTGAAATAATGAATCACCACCAGCTATATGCTGTGTTAGGGGATGATCAATGGATGTTATTTCCCTTTTTGTTGGGCTGTGATCACTTGAAAAGGTCTGAATTTTCAAAAAAGCAAGCAGACACATACTAGTGACCATTTTAGCATAAACATACATAGCATATTGAACTCTCCACTAAAAATCTATTTTGGAGGGGAATTTTCAAAAATTTTTGCCGTTTTCATCTGGAAACTCTGATGCTTGAGTCTAGAAGTATCAAGACTAGGAACCCTCCACCTAGACATCAAATTAATTATACATCTGAGGAATTCCTAAGAAGAAATACTCAGATCATTGATCTAAATTATTTGTTTGTGGTAATGTTGCTGAATTTTTAACTCTGTATTTTGTTTGTATGAATTAAAATGTCATGGGAAATTTTGATTAAAGTAATCTTCCTTCGATTAATTTTGGTTAATTTAAAAAAGTTTCTCATTCAATATACAGAAGAAGAGTTCTACTATTTTTTATGCTACTCGTTTGAGAGTTCCACTATCAGTTGAAAGTGGTTTCAAATGTTTTATGAATTTGGGAATTAAACAATAATGAACAACCACTGGTGGAGTTGGATGTTTATGATTTTCAAATTTTGAAAATCAAAACTCTAAATTCTATCTAGTACTGCTATTAGTTATTGATCAAAATGTAACTAATGTCACTTCGTGATGTTGGTGGTGGAGGGTAGCTTAAGTCAACTCAAAGCATTTGCCATTTGATTAAAGAATTGATTTCAAAAACTTGTTTCTTAGTATATGACCTTTACATGGGACTCAGTATGTCATAAAACTATATACATTCTCCATTTCAAAGGGACCTCTGTTATGCAAGGTTGTCATTTGATGTCATATATTCAACAATGAAGGTCATGGCTGGTATGTTCCAAGTACAAAATCCTCATATTCAATCACATGACATGACTAAAGGAATACACTTGATCAAGTCAGTATGTGTTGCAAATCACATGGCCAACCAAGTACACAATCTGCTGATGTGGATTTGGCCATAGAAAGCATATATTAAGCGAACAGTAAGTATGTGTGTGTGATGATTATGGAGATAATTTATTCAGAAACATATTTTTTCCAGCACTTGAATTAACCAGGTGCTGAGCAAAATATGTTTCCTAATAAATTGTCACTACAATAATCACATTCTGTCAGACATAAACCGTCCAATATATATATATATATATATATATATATATATATATATATATATATATATATATATATATACATTCATTTCATTTGCAAGAGGTGATGTGCTCTTAGTGAAAAGAGTTGAATTCATTGTGAATGCTGGTCTTCTGAAATATTTGATAAAATCTGTTGTATAGTAAATGAAACAACTGCTTCAGTATTTTCATCACTGTCATGATAATAATAATAATAATAGAAATATTTGATGTTTTTGTGTTGTGATGTTGTGAAGAAATAATGGTCATCCCTGCTATTTGTTCCAGATGGTATCATGGCAAAGTTAGCAGGGAGGATGCTGAAGCCCTCCTCACCGGCAAAATGATTGGGTCATTTTTAGTTCGTGAGAATGGCCACTACCCTGGGGACTACACCCTGTCAATGGTGATCCCCGATGGTGTTATTGAGCACTATCGAGTGCTGCGGACCAACAATAAAGTTGAGGTGGACGGGGGAGAACTTCAGTTTGATACCCTGGTTGAACTTGTCGAGGTATATTCCTTTGTACTGGTCACTTCTGGTAGATAACTGCCCGCTGCTGCTGCTGATTGATATCTGATGATATTGCATGTATTGTGAAATGCCATGACAAACACCAGTTCTTTGGGGTTTTTTTTCACTTTGTGCTCTTTCCTTATTTGCAGTGTACAGGAGTGTTTGTCTGCGTGTTCAAGAAAGAAAAAGAGACTGAAGATTCATTGAGCATGAGGCACTACCATTACTTATCTCTATGATTATGTTAGCGCTATGGGTGTCCCTCGCTATCTGAAATGACTTTAAAAAAACAACTTTTGTAAGCAGAAATGGCGTGAAGTGAAAAAGCAATTGCCATTAATTTTCAGCAGATGCAGGAGAAAGATTGAAAAAGGTTGCGCACTGCCTCTATAACAGCTTACTGCATAACAAACATTTGATAAGTCTGGGATACCTACATTAGATTGGAAGCTTTTTGGGTTTTTTTGTTTGTTTTAGCTTTTAAGTTACATATGGACAATAATTACTTGCCTAACAAACTGACATCTATGTGGGTCAAGCTAAAATAGTATTCAGTGTTTGTTTTGCAGGAAGCTGTTATAGAGGCAGTGCACACCCTTTTTTTCTTTCTCCTAGATCTCAGTCTCCCTTACCTCTACCCCCACCATCACATCTTTGAACAACGTCGCCTAAGATAAGATCATCTCTATTTTGGTCTCTGGGAATGCTTGAAAAATTTTCCCATACAAAATGATGGTAATTGTCTCTTTGCTTTACACCATTTTGGCTTATAAAAGTTTTTTTTTTCTTCCAATAACAATGTCCTACTTTCAGATAGTGGTGGAAACCTCTGTTTGATTTTTCAACCATTTCCATATATGGTAGTGTCCTCTCTTACTTTCTTCTCCCTCTTCTTGGAAAGAAATAATAATTATAATAACAAAAATGAGAATAATAACAATCATAATAATGATAATCATCATCACATCTATCTTTTTCTTAACAGCATCTCATTTTTACATTTTCTTGATGTCATTTTCATCAATCAAATCAATGATTCCATTTCATTGGTCATTTCTGCTTTTCTTGCAAAGACTTTGTTTCCGTATTAATTTTTGGAGAGTACAGGAACTCCCTGATTAATGTTCCTAAAAACCATGACTCAATCATATGATTATTTCTTTCTTTGAATTTATTGCATTGTAGGAATTTTGCAACTCACTTATGACTAGTCATAAAAATTACTTAATTCACGATTCCACCAACAATATTTTATATCATTATATATTCAATATATTCATATCTTTTCTCTCAATGATGTTATAACAAAACAACATTGAATGAAACATCATTAATCGAGGAGTTCCTATATATGCTGTTGAGAGTTTTAATAGATTTATTCAGAATATTAGAGTGTGGAGGGCCGTAACCAAAACTCCTTACAATGATATTATACTGTAACAGAAGTGTTGGTCACCTAGTGAGAATCATAATAATAGTTTAAGAGGTTAGCTTGCCAATCACTGCTCCAGAACAAGGTACTTTTTTGATCAAGTGGGCCCCTAAAAAACTGAGGGTCAGAAGGCCTATCTGCACCGCTGATGCCAATTTGTTTAGATATATAGTGGAAGCTGCGTATTGTGATTACTCTGGGGCTGTCTTTTTGATAACAATAACCTTCTGATAACATTGAGCAAAGGTGAAAGGATAAAAAAATTGTAACGATTTACATTCATTGTTATAAATAACTTTGCATTATGAAAAATTGATATGAAATACCATCAACTTCATTTAATTGATTTTGAATTCATTTTCAACCTTGAGCACTCAGCATTCTTTTTCAAGGGCACCAAGATTTTGTGCACTTGATGAATTTGAAAGCCTGTAACTTGTGTGTCTCTTCATTTATGACTGGAATTGATATGACAACACAACTTTGAAATTCAAACTCACTATCATTCAGCAATCAGAGTCTCCTGCAATGGCAGGAATAACTTTTTAGACAGTGAATGAAGTCACCTACAGATATCTAAAGTTCAAGTAAAGTTTTTAGAACTGGCTGATTTTAATAACAATTACTGTATAACATTATCTCTGATTATAATAAACTAGTTTACTCATGTTGTCAAGAAATGACTGTGGTATTTAAATAATTTTGCCATTGCGCTATACTTTTTCGTTTTTTTCCTTCAAATATCAGAGAGATTTTGTTGCTCTGCATTTTCTTGTTCTAAACAGAAAGAACTTGGATTTTTTTTACGCATTTAAAAAAAATATGTAAGACGACTCTTCAACTAGCATTCATTAGTTATCTCCCTTGACATATATTACATATATGAAATATAGTCCATCACATGGTTATTTAAATAGATGGCTTCCTCTGTATTATGAAGGCAAGTGATCCTGAATGCTCGTAACTTGAAATGGAAGATTTTTCTCTCTGTACTCATATTGAAAACTTGTCTCGGCTGTCAACCAATGGATATTATTTTTTTTGCATGACATTTCTCTTCATACCAGCCACTTGCACTGGACAGACAGCTAATGAAATAAACCAAATAACAAAACACTAATTTATTCACACACTTTTCAAATTTCATCTTACCTTCACATTCCATGCATATTTCATTGAAATTCTTACCCTTTTTTTTTCCTTCTTCCCTTCCTTGGATTCTTACGGATATATTGGTAAGTTCTGTCTATAAGCTCAGACAAAATAGATGATGAAAGGACAGTCTTTGTTGCTATGAAATTAACAATTGAATATAAAGTTGCATTTTGTTTATAAAACTTCAGATGAAAAAAAAACGCTTTTTTCATTCAAAATGATTGCAATCATTGCCTATTAGAACCACGGCTTTGTTTTCACAACATTTTTTAACTTTTACCCAAAATAAAAAGTATTATTTGGCACCGTATAAACTGTCTAGGTAACCATACCACCACCAGCAGCAATAGGGGCTGTGTTTACTAAACCTTTTCAGACTACCACCCTCTTCTGGAGCATATATTTCATTAACCCCCTACAACCCCACCTCTGCATACACTGAAAATAAATGTATTCTTTGCCCCTGGCCTCCTCTACCACTGCATTGTTTTCCAGTGTCCCCCACAGCCACCTTGACTTCTGATGCACCTTTCCAGGGTCCCTCAGAGGGAGTTCCCCAACGTCTGCTTTGCTTAGTAAATAAAACCAAATAGTTTTGAAATCCGCAATAATGCATTTGGACGATTAATGACCGCAATTTTTCTTTACCGCTTTCCTTGGATCCTCCGCCTGATGAGGATCGAAGAATGGATCAGCCAAAAGATGGGAGGAATTATTCAAATGTTTTGTTAGCGAAACCAATTTTGCTAGGGCAAGGTCTCTTCTCTCTTGAAGTAGGGCATAAATTGCCCTAAACAGGAAACTTATGCTCCATTCTAAATATAGGTGTCAGTGTATCAACTAAGAATTGAATTTAATGACAAAGACGCTGAACATGTGACTAAGTAATTTTCAAAATATTCTTAATAAAGGAAGGAGCAATTCTGAAATTGTCAGTTATACATAGAAATGCATATTAAAACAAGACATTTGATTCATTATCATTTTCATTATCATTTCAAACATTTTCATAGAATTATCATCATTGTTATCATTATTGTTATTATTTCTATTATTGTTATTATTGTAGAAGTTTGTCTCCTTTAGGATTTTCCTCTGGAAGTATTGCTACTTTGTTTTTGCTGGTTTTTCTCATTCTTTCAACCTTAAAAATAAGAATTTTGCTTGTAGGAAAATCCAATTGGACAGTAGTGGCCTTTCTTTTTCTCTTTCTACTAATTGACTGTTTTTAATTTGTTCACTTTCAGGCATGTTGGGGTCACTTTGAAGGATGGATAACTTTTTACCCATGATGCTTCACTCACTAACCTTTTCAACACTGCATTCTCAGACTTGCATGAACTTTTTTCTTTAGATTTTTGTCTCTAGAGTTTGGGTATAAAAATGTTGCACTTAGTAGTTTTTATTTTGTAGGAATTGCTTTTTTTTTTTCAATTGAACTGTTGTACCAAAAATACAAAATAGGTTTGCTTCACTAACAAGTCATTTTTGCAAAAAATTAAGTCATCTCTCTTTGTTAATTAGGTATCAGAATTGAAATGAATTTTTCCACGAGCACCCAATTTTATTTAGCATTTAAAATAACTTCACTGTTAATTGAAACAAATTCCCCAGGGTATTTCAGATATGGAAATTTTAAAAAATTGAATAAATAAAGTTTTTAATTTTGTATGCAAGAACTTAAATCTTTCAAGACTTTAACCTTTATCACTCTGCATACTTTTTCATGGGCACTAAGATTTTGTGCACTTAGTAGCTTTGAAAGCCTGTAAATTGTGTGTGTGTTCAAGTATGACTGAAATTAACATAACACAAACGAGAAATTCAAAAACACTATCATTCAGCCTTGGCCATCAGAGTTGCCTGCAGCAATAGGACAAACTTTTTGCTCATAGACAAAGTCAATCACAGAGTGCTAGTGGTTAACAAGAAGCATTAAATATAACTTAAAACTTTCTGATCATTTTGAATTTGAGTTTTTGGGGATTTTAATAATAGACCATGTCTTTTTAAAAGAAGAATTTAGACGACAGTAAATTTATTCTAAATGCTATATAAATAAATTTTGATATCGTTGTATTTTTTCCTGTAGGTATCCTGCTGAGGAAAGATTTTTATTGGATAAATGACATATTGTAAAAAGTGATGTATTTATTTTGAATACAATAGCACTTTCCAAGTCAAGGATCCCTTCTTCTTAACGGTTCATTCACTCGTAGTAAAAACTATTCCATCACAGGTGAAATGTTCCTTATACTTATATAGTATAACAACCATCGAAGCCAACTTGATTTTGATAAGAACACATATGACATCAGTACTGGTATTAATATCTAACTACAATTAAAGAAATCTGTATATATGCACCATAATCAATTGACAACTGGCCATTGTACAAAGTTGACATTTGCCTGATATCAAGTTTGAAGTTATTGAAAATTATAGATCTCTCTTCATAGTTTATATAAATCATTTCCTTTGACTTTGTCTCTTTAGAATTATCTGAATTTGAATATATCTGAATTGGCAACATTGAAAAGATGAAACAAAAATACTCGGAAGCTGTAATTTTGTACAACGGACAGGAAATTATTTTACACAAGTATGGCAGGATGCTCTAGACACCATAAAGTCCACCCCCTTCCAAACATGCACCTTTGTGATGAGCATTGCCCTAGACTTAGGGAAATTATAAATTGTTATGGATGAAGACGTAATTTTGAGATGAATTATTATCGGGTTATACCTGAGGCAGTGCAAACTCTGCAACTGCACAGGATCCAAAAATTTTAGGGGCCTTCCCCCAACGTCTTGAAAAACTATCTTAATATTTAATTTTTGCTCGTAAAAAATTAAAATGTTTTGACTAAACTTGTTTGAGGATTAATGATGTTACATGGAGAAAGATTATTAATCCATAAAAGGCTTTACGTTGAATTAGATTGTTTGGATCATTGAGCTGATTCTTTTTGTTTGTTTTTACGTTTCAGCCAACTGATTCTAAGGCCTTCATCTGTACATTCTGCATAGAAATAAGGGGAGGCATCTCTTATTTTGGTAGTAGAAACCAGAAAATGGTCTCAAACCAAAAAAATGGTGGAAAATATACTGACCAGACCAATTGATTAATATGGAATCACTTGCGTTATGCATGCTATTTAGACTAGATTGGTTTGAGAGATATATCTGCCTTTTTTTTTTTTTTTTTCCTCACCATTTTCAGATTTTTGCTATCAAGATACCCCCCCCCTTTTCATATGGAATATACACCTGAAGACCATTGAATGGATTGGCTAGAATGTAAAATAAAAGCAACAAAAAGGATGAGTCCAATAGTCCTAACAACTCTTGGAATATAAATTTGAAAGCGAGCGCACCCACCAACACCTTTATTTGATTTTAGAAAATCTCTATAAAATATCATTTGCTTTCCTCTTTAGTCAAATTTGAAGATTTTTTTTCCAGGCCACACTGGGTAGCCCAACTAGTATATGTAATAAAAAAATTGATGTAATTTTGTTTTTGAAGATTCCAAAATCTACAAGAATTCAACCAAAAGGTTTATTTTTATATACTAATGACTTTTATATATTGATGTAAAATACTCTTTAGTACATAGAATTATAAATTAGAATACAATGTGTTTCCTCTTCTAAAGAATGTGCAATTTTATGTACTTGAATGTACTTGAAATTGGCTTTTTTTGACGGCTGTTAATTGGGTTATTATGCCAGCTTCAGTCTAGTTAGAGTGGAATTGAACTAATTAGAAAATTGGTAAATAAATTTGGTGTGACCGATATCAAGATTGAGGTTATTTTAAAAGATATTAGTGTTCTCGGATGTGACCATCTTTTCACTCAGGTTGTGTGTCATGTGCAGCCGGATGTTTTATTTATTTATACATGAGGTAGAGAATTTGTATTATTTGAGAGGAAAGAATCATAATTTTGAATCTAATTATCTTGTCCTGGGAAATTAGTTTTCTCTTTAAACACTTCTGCAAGGAAAAAAAAAAACACAACTGTGTGACTGACTGTAATCTGAGTGGATCTTACTGAAAAAATGCAAGTCAATCATCACTCATCGTTACTTTTAATGATTACCAACTGCAGAAATAAATATTACTACCTTTTAGTTAGTACAAGTTGAAAGATAAGACCCCAAATATAAATAAATAAACTAAAAGAACCTAACTCAACCCTTCAGGATGGGTCAGATTTTATCTTAGTTTCCTTTCACTCCTTCTGTCCCATAATATTTGTTACATTTATATGTACATTTATGCATGCAAATGTAACAATTATGAGGCAGAACCAGGGGTATAGTGAGAGTGGTAGTGGGGCAAGCTGAAATCACCCCTTAGGCCCTCAATAGAGGGGTCACTCCAAGAGCTTTATGAATAGTAGATCACCTAGTGCATTTCTACCAACATTATACAATAACTAATCTCAAAATGGTTTCTCAAGGAGCCGACTTCTCTACTCGGGCCCTCAAAACTCGAGGTAGACTTTTGAAAGGACTGCCTACTCAACAAGCTCACAGACCCTAGACTTTTGAAAGGTCTGCCCATGTATACTCAATAATACCTTCATGGACCCTGAAGTGTTGAATTACTGCGCTAGATATTGTTAGGGCCAACCTCTGTAGGCCCCCAAATCTCTAGGTCATAGGTATTATTACAGTAGCGGACCATTTATGTGGCAAACTTGAGACCAGAGGTGACCTAGATTTCTGGACTTAGACCTAGAACATAAAATTATATGTAAACTGTCTTCAACAGATGCAAATTAATCCACTTCTAAAACAGGTCTGTTTGATATTTATTAATCAACTTGAAACTCTTGAATTATAAAATATACAATGAAAAGTAAACATTGAAACCATTCATAACATATACAAATTAATCCACTTCAAACACTGGATCAGCTTAATCAATATTCATCCACTTATCTTCATCTGAAGACAATTCAATATCTGGGGTGGATTGGTACAGGAACAGAAAAGCACACATAACTGGGTTTGAAGGGTGAGAATCAAGCAGAACTTCAATTTGAAGTTTTTAAATGATCTTTAAAGACATGACATGGAGATTCTGTTGTTTCATATATGTTGGTTTTTAATGAAAAAGCTCTTCTATTATACTACAAAGTCAGCCAGATTTTAAAAAAGGACCTCTTGGATTGAGTGATGGTTTGCACGTCTGCCTCACATGCAGAAGGTTGCGGGTTCAATTCCTGCTACAAGTGAAGAGCGTGGAAAACTCTTCAAGGCCAAATTTCCCTGTGCACTCAGCAGCTAAGTGAGTACACAATAACCAGTTTTCTGGAAGCTGGTTAGATGGTTTGGTACTGTACGATTGCTCGTACATATCTTCTTACCTACTTACTGAGCAAGACTTCCTACACTCTCTCAAAACACATTGATTTTACTATTATATGTAACTTTATTATTTACAGATCTGCTAATGATTCTATGGGGATGAAAAACTCTGGCACTCTATTATTAATGTTTTTGATAGAATTTTTCTCTCATTCCACTGTTAGTGACCACACTCTGTCTACTTCCTTCAATTCCACTCAGAGGAGCTTGTCTACATCCATTGAATGCCTTCCATCATTATTCTTTAAATTTTTTAAGTTACTGACCAGTAGTCATTGTTCCTGGTCTCCCATATAATGACCTCTTGAGGCCACTACCATTCCAAACTGGGTTCTCTGGCATCGGGAAGGCAACTAGTCTGGGGGAGAAAAACAACTCTGATTCTATACCAGGTAGTGGAGCCTCCCTAAAGGCGGATGTTGACTTAGACGCCCTTTCTGCATCCAAGCTGATGCCGAATGTGTCATGTTCCACTTTCCTTTGGACTACAGAAGCTGATTCTGTTTGCTAGATATCTCAGGATTTCCATACATTTTGCCTTGGTTTGTATCCTGAAGTGGTCACTTCAATGCTGTTTCATTGTCTATTGAGACAAAAAGAGGCCTTTAAAGACCAGTATACTAAATTTTTTTAATATTATCCTGACCATTTCTTTTTGCTGCAAACAATTCTTTGGTCACCTGCAAGTCAGTCACTCTATTTCTATTTGTTTGATATCCAACAATATTTGAGTCTCTAAAGGGTCGTGCAAAATTTCTTCATTTCATGATTTAATCTATATACTTAATTCTTTAAAAAAAGAATTAACCTACACAGAAGATAGAGAAAAACCATTATGAAAGAATAACAGTGAAAAGGCTTCATTTATAAATTTCAAATCATAATTTCATACATAATGCTCCAGTTCAGTAATTCTCAACTAGGAGTGCAGACATTCACAAATGACATGAAAGTAACCTGGAGGGATGAAATTTTCATTTTATTTTATTGCTGATGTATACAAACAAGTATTGTTCTTCATTTGTGATTAAATATCTTTGCTAAGTAAGATTTTTGTCCCTACTTCATGAAAGGACAAAATTAAGATATCAACTGGATGTTCGTTCAACATAACATTTGAATATCTCTCAGCATCAAAATGCCACTTATTTCAAAATGGAGAAAAAGCAGACAACGCATTAAATAATTTTATCAGTAATATATTCATATGACTTTTAATTTTGATGTCTGGTAAATTTGAACATTTTGTTGTTTCTACTTTTGAATGTGAATTCTGCCAATTTTGACTTCTTGAAAGTAGAATTTTTTGCTTCAAGATTATGGGGTGCAATCCCAAATCTCACTAGACTGACCATTAAACAGAACTGTCTTTTTTTTTCTTCTTAGTCCGACAATTTTTAGATTATTATTCGATATTGATCAAGATTTAAATGACCCTCTCCCCCTTTCAATAGGTGACGTATCGATTAATTTTATTTAGTTGAGATTTGCAGACTTTTTATCTGAGCTAAGAGAAATATTAAGACAATGATATCAATATGTCAGAGTTACCAGAAGTCATTTGCTGCGCAAGACCTGATTTAGGAGCTTTAGTACCAAAAGAATCAAATAACTCAAAATCCATCATCAGACTAAATTTATATTGTCTTAGGATCAAATTAAGTAGCGTCTGTACCAAAAGAATCAACTTAGAGTCCATTATCAAACTAAGTTTGCTGGAAAAATGGATTAAAATACATATCTTTTATTCTATCATTCATGTGTATATATGTTGTATCATCATTTGTGTGTAAAGGATTGTTATCAGTACCAAACCTATATTTTGGGAACCAAATAGTTTAGTTCAGCACCAAATTTGCCCAATTTTGGTCTTGAAAAGTATCAAATGGCAAATTTTGCAATATGTCAGGATATCATTCGTACTAATAGTTAACGTTACCCATCCTTAACCAGAGGCTGGAAACACATTTCCTTTTTTGAAATAGAAACTAAATTAACAGGTCTGGCTAGTCATGCAATAGAAACCATTATGTGACTCGCATCTTTTGGCAGCATGCCGTGTAGGGTGATTAATCAAAGATTGGAAAAGGGGGGGATCAATCGATAAGTTACTTCCCTTGCCTTTTGTTGGCTCACTAAAAGTCTGAATTTTCAGAAAAACAAACATGTACTTAGCCGGACACAAAGTAAGTGGCCAATTTAGCATAAACTTACATTGCAAATTACCCCTCCCCATTCTCCTACCAAAAATATTGTCAGTGGGGAGTTAAAAAGACAAAAGGTGTTTTTTTTTTTCTAGATATGAGTAAATATTGAAATTTTCAGTCCTCTAGCTCTATTCGTATGGCCTGTATGCATGGTACGTACATGCATGCTGCATTCATAGTCAGCCAGACCACCTTTGAAAGTGAAGAAGCTTATGTTGACAGTTTTGTAAACAGTACTGGTTTATGACAGTTTCTAATGGCCATTTTTACGGAAGCCTCTCCTTCCAAGTTTTGAGTCTAAGGAGGAAGACTACTAAAACCCTCATTAAACTATTTTTTTTTTTTTTTTCCTGCCACATTTTCTGGCGGTGTTTTGTTTTTTCTGCTTCTCCTTCTGTCTCACTTTTTTTTCTTTTTTTTTTTTTTTTTTTAAATTCTTTTATCATAGGCTACTTTGTTTTTAGTGAGTAATGACCAATTAATAATTTCCCCAATCCTCAGCAAAGGACTTTTCAACTTGACCTCTGGGTTCATACAGCTTGTAATGTATACAAAGCTTGCAGACAGTATGAAGTGAAGGGAAAGCTGGTCACATGTGTCTATGTGGCCTTGTAGGGGAGGGGTCCTTACTGAATGGTTGCTGGGTGGCAACTTCCTTTGGGGATTGGCCTCTCCACTTCCGGGCTTTAGCCTGACCTTCACCTATAAACATGCTCTTCTAAGCTCTCTGGTTCACGAGCTAAATCATTTCACGATAGCAGCAGTCCTAAATGAGACCAAAGTGCAAATAATAGGACATAATTAAATCTTTTTAGCATGGATAATGTATACTCAACTCTTAGTTTAATACAAAGGAAATAGAATGTCAATTTTAAGAGAAGTAATTTCTGATTAAAATTATTTCCCTTTTACCATTTGGTGAATTTTTTTATATCGATTCAGGGAAGAGTTCAACACTATATCATGCTATTTATTGGAGAGTTCAACTGTTAATTACAAGCAGTTTATTAATTTGAGAATTGATGGAAAAAGTTTGGTAGATGCATTTAGTTAGAAGTTTTAAAAAAATAGAGAAATTAATCATTCATGTAAAATCTATGAATATTACGTGAAACTTATTTAAATGAAGTAAAAGATATTTGGTCATGTGACAGTTATCAAGATGAAATGGTATGAAAATTTCATATGATTATTGTGATCAAAATTATTGCTTGAAGATGGGCTGGAAAAGTTTTTTAAAAAGTGATAAAGCATGCACTGTGAGGTACAAGGACATTCATATTCTGGACAACTACCATCCAGTCATTTGTATCTAATATTTCTGTGTCCCACTTTTTTCTACTAGTAATTGCCAAAAACGGGCATATTTTTTTAATAACAATATTTTTCCCCAATCCAAAGTTCCCACATCATGTATTGATCTAACTTATTTTGCAAATCATAATTTGTAATCAAACACTATCATAGTATTAATGATAACTAAAACATGATACAGTATTATTGTCAGAAATTTTGCTGTGGTTTATTGTAAAATAGGTAACTGTTTCTTGAATTTTTTAGGAGATAATCTTGTCTAAAATTCCAAGATGAGTCATTGTTCCACGGGAGAAGTTTTAAAGTCAAACTAGAATGTTCTTCCAAGTTGCATTCTTCCATTTTACACCGAAGAATCAGGTGTTGTTTTTTCTCTTTTTGATTTATTTGCATAAAACATAGTTCGAGGTGTGAAGTGGTAGAATAGTTGGTGGCACTGACAATTGGATCAGATAACCAAGTTCCAACTCATGCAGTGACAGTTTTTCAATTGGCACTAATGATCTTGGGAAAGGCATGAATCCACACCTTCTCATCCTAGCTATGGTAGTAATGCAAACTGAATTCTCTAGGTGTGGTTTGCTGCGTGTGGTTTGCTGCCAGCTTGGAAAGGGATGGGCCCCATTGCCCTTGACACACCCATGATGAAATCATCTCTGGTGCCCCAATAACCATGCACTGAGTTATGGGATAAAAAATTAATCACTAATTATTTCTGATGTTTTTAGGTCGGCATTCATCATAAATATCAAATATCAGGTAAAAAGCAGGCCTATCAAGATGGAATCACTCAACACAGTCAGTTGTGATGTGTTTTTATAGTGGAAGAAATGATGAAATTGCTACTAACGTAGTATACATCAAAACTATCTTAGATATGACTCAGTTGTGAAGACTACACACACACACACACACACACACACACACATCTCTGTTTGGTTATCATTTGTGAGCTTGTCTAACTTTTGGTATCAGGACAACTGCTCCTTCCTCTCCATAAATGACTTCTGACAATTTCTCCCTGTACATTTGCCTCATGGGTGTGATCATATACATGGTCAACCACTTCATTTCCACGGAACTTTACAATGCTATTGTCAGGTGGGGGCCAGCCAAACAGTAAGTGTTTATTCCCCTAAATTAGGTGAGGATTGTTCTTGTTGTTATAGTAGAAAAATAGTGTCAACTTCCGCATCCTACTTGAACTGGAGTGTAACAACAAATCACCTGATGTAGAATGATGGTTTGCAGGTTGTTAATCTAGTGAGTTTGATTCTCACCAAGTGACCTGTGAATGTAGTTTTATGTCGAAATGACCTTCTTCTGGCCAATACTTATTCACTGCTTTGTGAATCTGAACTGGTGCTAAAGTTGACTTTATCCAATAAGTATGTCTGTCTGTGATTTGCTTTGCTGACTGGGATAATTGTGTGTCTGTCTCTACTGCCTGTGGTCAGTGTTTGAGCCTAAATAAAAGCAGGCCCTTCCCACTTGGTAGATAAATGTGACACAACCTTTTAAACCCGACGACAGCAATCATACGTCCATTCATGTACAATATATCTATAGATGTGTATGATGGTCTTGCTTCATGAATGAAGAATCAAATGGGTTTCTTCCATAATTTACAGGTCTTGAACCAGTGGGTTTATTCCCAAAACCCGGTGCAATGGAGTTAGTTGGTGAGATGTGGTGTGCGCACTTCTAACCTTCTAACCCTGCTTTTTAAACCAAGGGTTTGCATGCCATATCCACTGAGGTAGAAAGAGCAAGGTTTCTAGGTCATAATATCACGAGTGATGACCAAATGAAAGTTGTGTTCCTAGTTATTGACATAACATGAAACATCATTTACATCTAGCTTTCCCTACTATCTGAATCGTAACCCCCTTCTGTTAAAAAAAAAAAAAGTACCTTTCCTTTACCTGAAATTATTTGGGAGATGGGGTGTACAGTGGCTGTTCTGTAATCACATAAAATTAAAACAGGAAACGTTGTGTCACTATTTTAATATGACAGATTTATCCAGCATTTGGAAGATATATATGAAACAATCTTGAGTTTTAAATTTTGAATGTTAGATTGCAAAGTTTTTTTTGCTGGAAAAATTACAATAACCAGAAAATAAGGGTCATGAGGCTAGGACATAGAACTTATTAAAAATTGAAAAATTATTTTTCTCAATTGCACTCCCAACCCCACCTACATTTTTACATGTTATTTTTCTTTAAATTAAAAAAGTACTAGTGTCTGTCCTGTGATCTTATGAATGCCATCTGTAAAAATAGAATGTTAATGAATGACGAGTAGAAATTGAAGAATAACTCCAGCCAACCTACTCCAAGATACTGATATCATCAGATGTTCAAATTTATGAAGAAAACAATAACAGAATTGTTGTAATCATAATGGTCTGATGGAATTTTTTGCTTCGAGAATGTGTGTCTCATTCAAATGCAACAATAATGAACGTGTAACGCAGCAGGATTCAATTATTTACTCACATCAAAGATAATTGAATAGTATGAATTTAACTATTATTTACATTCATCATTAAATGATGAAAAACAGGAGTCAAATATTGATAATCGCTATTAATGAAACCATTGGCATTTCCCTTTGGAAAACTTCTTGAATAGATTAAGGAAACATCTAGATTTTGGACAATCTAGATGTTGCTAATAAACTTTATCCATCAAAATAAGGTCCTCCCCCCCCCAAAAAAGATTTTTCTCCAAAATTAAAAAAAAAAAAAAACAGTTATCTTGAACAATTGGCATGTAAAATGAATATAACCCTGGTAAAATAAAACATGGATTATCTCCCATTTAATTGAAACAGTAATTCTCAATTATTTTAAAAACAATTGGAGGTGAATTTCAAACTGTAATTATTCATTTATTTTAACATAATTGAAGGTGTCAGAATTGAAATTAATTCCAACCTGTAATAATTTTCTTTTTTAAACAATGTAATTGTTTTAAATAAATGGATATTTAATGCTTGGAATTTGCTTTCTTTCTGACTCCTTCAATTATTTTTAGACTAATTAAGAATTACTGCTTGAATTGAAGGGGAGATAATCCTCAGTTTATTTATCTCCATTGTACATGCCAATCGTTCAATAATTACCAAAAAAATGTGGCCTAGTGGAGTACTGATGTCAATTTTTGAGTCTGTATTCAAAGCAATATGGCCAGGAGCTCTTGAATGCACGAACACATGCACATATGAAAATGGAAGAACCATTCACCACCTCTGCTGGCTATTGTTGTTCAATGGTTTACTATACTTCAACTGATAAAAATGAACAAATGCCAATAATGCAAATTACTATGTTTCCTGTTATAATCTAAGTTTTAATGGATCAGTCCATGTGGAATAGATTAACGTAACTAAAAAAAAAATTATAGGGTTGTATTAAAATGTGATAGGCTGTTAAGACATAACAATGAAGAATGTCACACAATAGCTGGACATTCGAAACGGAGAGAAAAAAAGAGTTTGTAAGTGAATGAAAGAAGTGTTCAATTTTGAGCTGAGACTTTTAAAAAAAATTTCATAAGAATACTTGAATTATTAAATATAAATCACGTAACAGAATAGTTTTGGGCTCTTTGTCTGTGCCCCAGGGCCACCTCGCAATTCAATTATAAATAAACATGTCATTTTTCATGGATGTATGCTGGTAAAAGATAAATTATGAAATATGAACCATTCCAGTTTTGAAAATCATGTGTACTTGAAAAAGTTGGCTTCAGAAGTTTTTACATTTTTATTCAAAGGAAATATCAAAGATTGAATGAAAATTAGAATATGTTTGCATGTTTTGTTTTGTACAGTTTGACCTTTGTGATTTTTTTCTCATCTGACAAAGCAAATCTAATTTTATTCACCTACAAAACGTGATAGATCAGTAATCAATCCTGCTGTGATGGAAAAGAAGGAACAAAAAGATTTATATTTTGTTAACATCAGTGAAATGTTCTATGAACACAGAAGATTCTACATTGTTGGCCATATTGTTTTGTTTTTGTCTATATGTGGGAGTCTTAGAAGTTAGTGGGTGTTTGTTAGATGTATGGAGTTGAATTGACACTTTGCAAACAGTTATTCAGCCTGTAATTTGCCAAGAGTGTTGTTTGCTCAGTCAAGAAGAAGTGGATCTCTTAATTTTAATATTTTTGTTTGTGAATTTCTTTTAGATATTTTCTTCCTTCCCTTTTTGTACAAGCAACCGTTCTTGATCATAATGTTTATACATAGATTTATCTGAACTGTTGTCCTCATCTTGGGTCATTGTAAACTAGGGTCTTCTTCAGGTGCCTTCTCGCATTTGGAATTTCAAGTCAAAGCAATCCCCCCTACCCCCATCACTTTATCCAATCTGTCGGGGTAGATTGTTCTCCGTCCACTCTCTGTGCCCATGGCATTTTGTACTTGACCATCTTGCTTTCAATGATTTTCCTCATAGAAATGATGAAATTCAGACTGGAATGACTATTCACCTGGTACACAGTCATAACTTTTCTTCACTTGGTGCACCACAGTCATGACCACTTGAGTACTCAACCCTTAAAAGAAAAGCTAGTTTATCTATTAGAAACCCTCAGCCAAAATTGTCAACCTATTTCCCTCTAAGCAGCACTTGCTCGTCAATGCACATTTTGCAAACAGGGCACAAAGGAAATTAATGTGAGCACGAAAGATTTCAAATTCTGCTGATACCTTACCGAATTTTAAAAAAAAAAGATATTGACTGACCGTCAAATTCCAAAGTGCACGCCTACTTTAGTCATTGGAATGAAGTTGGTGCAACATAAGATTTAATGCATACTGACCACTAATAACTAAAAGGAACATTGAAAGTTTCTTCAGTTTTCAAGTTAGGCTAGCTGGCTATGTGTGTGTTGCACATACAACAGGCCACACCAATGGAACTACAGGGCTGAGAAAATTCACTCCCTGTTTTGTCTAGGAAAAAATATTTTTGGTTTGTTTTTACTTTAAAATTTCCCCAAAATAAGTTTTTTGGTAGAGAGTTGATTTACAAAGTAAATTTATGCTAACTGGGTCCCTTAGTTTATGTCTGACAGCATTCACAGATTTTTTTTTGTTTTTTTTTTTCAATTCAGACTCTTTCAGCGATCACTACCCAACGAAAGGTAAGAGAAGTAATTTATTCATTAATCGGCCTTCAATAGACCATCTTTTGGCTGCATGCCACATTTAGGGTGATCAATGAATAAGTTGTTTCTCTTGTCTTTAATTGCACCATGATCTATAAAATGACCAAAATTTCATAAAACATGCATGAATGCTGCTGGACCCAAACTAGAGGATGAATTGGATATTAAAATTTTCTACTCTCTGGTTCCATTGGTAGGGCTTATATGTGTGATACATACATAGATAGCTTTGACCCTTTTTCTTTTTTTTAAATTCAAAATTTGTGACTTGTAAGTTGAAGAATTCTTTTCTATTTTATTACTGAATGAAACCTTATGGTCTCCATAAATGCTTGTGCAAAGAAAAAATGTTTTTACTGTCTGAAACTTCTTTTTGTTTTATTTAAATAATACAGGAACCATTTTGGAACGGTAGAATCCCAGTAGCTTTTAGATTTTTTTTGTATCATAATTATTCCATCAGGATTTTTCTTTCTTTTAGGATTTTATAATTTTATCTTCTAATTCCTTTCTTTCATGAGTTTTTTTTTATTGTCTGGGAATGTTCACCAGAATATGAGGAATGGTTGAAAGAAAAACTCTAACCAAATTCTTTTTCTGCACTTTTTTATATACTACTTTTGTCCCATAAGAGTTGTTTAATTAAGTGTATGAAATTTAATATGCAAATGTACCAACTTCAGGCATCCCTTGTTATAATGCGGATGTTGGGGTCCAAAAAAGCCAACTGCATTATAACTCAGCCGAGTTAAACCATGCTATAACAAACCACATTATAATGGGAGAGGCCAGTATTATGGGACTGAGGTATTATTAGAATTCTTCTGAAGTATGAATTTTTTTTTTTCCCTTCATTTGCTGTGATGTTTTGTCCCCATTTGTTTGTAGATGGTTTCATGGGAAAATCTCACGGCAGGATGCTGAAAGTCTGCTTTACAAGATGGAAGACGGCTTGTTCTTACTACGTGAGAGCAATAACTATCCCGGAGACTACACTCTGTGCGTCTGTCACCAAGGAAAAGTGGAACATTACCATATAACCTACTCAAACAACAAGTTAACAATAGATAATGAAGTATTTTTTGACAACTTACCACAGTTAGTAGAGGTACCTATGAGCTTTTATCATCCTTATAAAAAGTGAATGCAAAAACTATCCGATGCATTTCAAAAAGTTTGTTTTATCATCCTTATACTCTTTTAAAATTAATAGAATTTT
>OY735226.1:132500-277500 GCA_963457665.1 Thysanoteuthis rhombus | reverse complement strand
TGTATCGTCTCTCTCTCTCTCTCTCTTGTATCGTCTCTCTCTCTCTCTCTCTTGTATCGTCTCTCTCTCTCTCTCTCTCTTGTATCGTCTCTCTCTCTCTCTCTCTTGTATCGTCTCTCTCTCTCTCTCTCTCTTGTATCGTCTCTCTCTCTCTCTCTCTTGTATCGTCTCTCTCTCTCTCTCTCTTGTATCGTCTCTCTCTCTCTCTCTCTTGTATCGTCTCTCTCTCTCTCTCTCTTGTATCGTCTCTCTCTCTCTCTCTCTTGTATCGTCTCTCTCTCTTGTATCGTCTCTCTCTCTTGTATCGTCTCTCTCTCTTGTATCGTCTCTCTCTCTTGTATCGTCTCTCTCTCTCTTGTATCGTCTCTCTCTCTCTTGTATCGTCTCTCTCTCTCTTGTATCGTCTCTCTCTCTCTTGTATCGTCTCTCTCTCTCTTGTATTTGTCTCTCTCTCTCTTGTATTTGTCTCTCTTGTATTGTGTCTCTGTCTCTCTCTTGTATTGTGTCTCTGTCTCTCTCTTGTATTGTGTCTCTGTCTCTCTCTTGTATTGTGTCTGTCTCTCTCTTGTATTGTGTCTCTGTCTCTCTCTTGTATTGTGTCTCTGTCTCTCTCTTGTATTGTGTCTCTGTCTCTCTCTTGTATTGTGTCTCTGACTCTCTCTTGTATTGTGTCTCTGTCTCCCTCTCTTGTATTGTGTCTCTGTCTCTCTCTCTTGTATTGTGTCTCTGTCTCCCTCTCTTGTATTGTGTCTCTGTCTCTCTCTCTTGTATTGTGTCTCTGTCTCTCTCTCTTGTATTGTGTCTCTGTCTCTCTCTTGTATTGTGTCTCTGTCTCTCTCTTGTATTGTGTCTCTGTCTCTCTCTTGTATTGTGTCTCTGTCTCTCTCTTGTATTGTGTTTCTGACTCTCTCTTGTATTGTGTCTCTGTCTCCCTCTCTTGTATTGTGTCTCTGTCTCTCTCTCTTGTATTGTGTCTCTGTCTCTCTCTTGTATTGTGTCTCTGTCTCTCTCTTGTATTGTGTCTCTGTCTCTCTCTTGTATTGTGTCTCTGTCTCTCTCTTGTATTGTGTCTCTGACTCTCTCTTGTATTGTGTCTCTGTCTCCCTCTCTTGTATTGTGTCTCTGTCTCTCTCTCTTGTATTGTGTCTCTGTCTCTCTCCCTTGTATTGTGTCTCTGTCTCTCTCTCTTGTATTGTGTCTCTGTCTCTCTCTCTTGTATTGTGTCTCTGTCTCTCTCTCTTGTATTGTGTCTCTGTCTCTCTCTCTTGTATTGTGTCTCTGTCTCTCTCTCTTGTATTGTGTCTCTGTCTCTCTCTCTCTTGTATTGTGTCTCTGTCTCTCTCTCTTGTATTGTGTCTCTGTCTCTCTCTCTTGTATTGTGTCTCTGTCTCTCTCTCTTGTATTGTGTCTCTGTCTCTCTCTCTTGTATTGTGTCTCTGTCTGTCTCTCTTGTATTGTGTCTCTGTCTCTCTCTCTTGTATTGTGTCTCTGTCTCTCTCTCTTGTATTGTGTCTCTGTCTGTCTCTCTTGTATTGTGTCTCTGTCTGTCTCTCTTGTATTGTGTCTCTGTCTGTCTCTCTTGTATTGTGTCTCTGTCTGTCTCTCTTGTATTGTGTTTCTGTCTGTCTCTCTTGTATTGTGTTTCTGTCTGTCTCTCTTGTATTGTGTCTCTGTCTGTCTCTCTTGTATTGTGTCTCTGTCTGTCTCTCTTGTATTGTGTCTCTGTCTGTCTCTCTTGTATTGTGTCTCTGTCTGTCTCTCTTGTATTGTGTCTCTGTCTGTCTCTCTTGTATTGTGTCTCTGTCTGTCTCTCTTGTATTGTGTCTCTGTCTGTCTCTCTTGTATTGTGTCTCTGTCTGTCTCTCTTGTATTGTGTCTCTGTCTGTCTCTCTTGTATTGTGTCTCTGTCTGTCTCTCTTGTATTGTGTCTCTGTCTGTCTCTCTTGTATTGTGTCTCTGTCTGTCTCTCTTGTATTGTGTCTCTGTCTGTCTCTCTTGTATTGTGTCTCTGTCTGTCTCTCTTGTATTGTGTGTGTCTCTCTCTCTTGTATTGTGTGTCTCTCTCTCTCTCTTGTATTGTGTGTGTCTCTCTCTCTCTTGTATTGTATGTCTCTCTCTCTCTCATATTGTGTGTCTCTCTCTCTCGTATTGTGTGTCTCTCTCTCTCTCGTATTGTGTGTCTCTCTCTCTCGTATTGTGTGTGTCTCTCTCTCTCTCGTATTGTGTGTGTCTCTCTCTCTCTCGTATTGTGTGTGTCTCTCTCTCTCGTATTGTGTGTGTCTCTCTCTCTCGTATTGTGTGTGTCTCTCTCTCTCGTATTGTGTGTGTCTCTCTCTCTCGTATTGTGTGTGTCTCTCTCTCTCGTATTGTGTGTGTCTCTCTCTCTCGTATTGTGTGTGTCTCTGTCTCTCTTGTATTGTGTGTGTCTCTGTCTGTCTTGTATTGTGTGTGTCTCTGTCTGTCTTGTATTGTGTGTGTCTCTGTCTCTCTCTTGTATTGTGTGTGTCTCTCTCTCTCTTGTATTGTGTGTGTCTCTCTCTCTCTTGTATTGTGTGTGTCTCTCTCTCTCTTGTATTGTGTGTGTCTCTCTCTCTCTTGTATTGTGTGTGTCTCTCTCTCTCTTGTATTGTGTGTGTCTCTCTCTCTCTTGTATTGTGTGTGTCTCTCTCTCTCTTGTATTGTGTGTGTCTCTCTCTCTCTTGTATTGTGTGTGTCTCTCTCTCTCTCTCTTGTATTGTGTGTGTCTCTCTCTTTCTTGTATTGTGTGTGTCTCTCTCTTTCTTGTATTGTGTGTGTCTCTCTCTTTCTTGTATTGTGTGTGTCTCTCTCTTTCTTGTATTGTGTGTGTCTCTCTCTTTCTTGTATTGTGTGTGTCTCTCTCTTTCTTGTATTGTGTCTCTGTCTCTCTCTTTCTTGTATTGTCTCTCTCTTTCTTGTATTGTCTCTCTCTTTCTTGTATTGTCTCTCTCTTTCTTGTATTGTCTCTCTCTTTCTTGTATTGTCTCTCTTTCTTGTATTGTCTCTCTCTCTTGTATTGTCTCTCTCTCTTGTATTTTGTGTATCTCTCTTTCTCTCTCTTGTATTGTGTCTCTGTGTCTCTCTTTCTCTTGTATTGTGTGTGTGTGTCTCTCTCTCTCTTGTATTGTCTCTCTCTGTCTTTCTCTTCTATTGTGTCTCTTTCTCTCTCTCTCTTGTATTGTTTCTCTCTCTCTCTCTCTCTTGTATTGTGTGTGTCTCTCTCTCTCTTGTATTGTGTCTCTCTCTCTCTCTCCCTTGTATTGTGTGTCTCTCTCTCTCTTGTATTGTGTGTCTCTCTCTCTCTCTCTTGTATTGTGTGTCTCTCTCTCTCTTGTATTGTCTCTCTCTCTTGTATTGTCTCTCTCTCTTGTATTTTGTGTATCTCTCTTTCTCTCTCTTGTATTGTGTCTCTGTGTCTCTCTTTCTCTTGTATTGTGTGTGTGTCTCTCTCTCTCTCTTGTATTGTGTGTCTCTCTCTCTCTCGTATTGTGTGTCTCTCTCTCTCTCTCTTGTATTGTGTGTCTCTCTTTTGTATTGTCTCTCTCTCTGTCTTTCTTTTGTATTGTCTCTCTCTCTGTCTCTCTTTTGTATTGTCTCTCTCTCTGTCTCTCTTTTGTATTGTCTCTCTCTCTTCCTTTTGTATTGTCCTGTTTTGTCTCTCTCACTCATACTCCTACTCATTTTAGATTGTGTTTTTTTTATTGCCTATCTCTCTCTTTGATTGTTGTCTTTCTCCCTCTTTCTTTCCTTTACTCACACTCTCTCTCTGTCTCTTTCTCTCTGAGATGAAAGCCAAAAAGTGATTCACAATTATCCTCGTCATTGTTTGCATTTATTTTTTTGTTTTCATTTGATCCGTGATTTTTATTTATTTCCTTTTTATTTTTGTTATTGATTGTTTCTACTGTATTGCATGGATTGTGCATGTCTTGGCGTTATTGAGTGCAAAGTGTTTGCCAAAGATCAAACTAACAGACGATCTTCATGGTCAGCATGTTGTGATGCTTACTTGGCTTGCAAAATTCAAAAATTAAAAAGCAGCTTAAGCACTTTCTTGTGTTATATCATTTTTGTATCTAATATCTACATTGAAAAAAAAGGTCTTTTTCACATTTTTCAAAATGAGTGACAGGTTGGTAAATATTTGCTCCATTGTAAACCATTTATTGTTGAAAGAGTTTTCCAATTATTGATACCGCTCACATCTATGTCGTGGACTCTTCTGGTGATGTTGTTGAAATATGATTTTGTTATGTTTATCATGATAAATGAAACTTCATAATTATTGAGGAGTGAATAATTTAAGCCCTATCGACTTGAGTCTGATCGTGTATACATCCCTATAAGAGCTTAAAACCCATTAATTGCAGATGACTGGAATTTCAGTAATTGAGGTTCTATAGCTCTATGCAAATGATGGAAATTTCCGTAGTGTTATTGTTAGCTTACTGAAGAGAACATAATGTATACATCATGATTGTTTCAAGTTCTCCAAACAGGAAAGGTGAGAAGAAGGTGAAAGAGCAGACACATTGTCATGTTGAGATAGTCACTTACTGAAAGTAAAACAGTTGGGGATATTTGTTCCTTTCCCTCTTGAGAATGAAATGCAAAAAAGTTGATGAATCTGGAATCATTCCTTATTCAACTCACAATACATCACTTTCCAAACCCTAGAAGGGTTGACCCGCATCCAGATCAAATTACATCCATACTATCAGAAAGGGTTTCCAGATTTGTCCAGAAAGAGAAATAATCCAAGCTTTTCCCAACCAAACAGGCCGGTTTTGAACTTCTGCCTCCAGACTTGCTCCATTTCCAAATTCAACACTAAGATGAGTCTCTGAAATAAAGCTTGGATTATCTCCCCTTCCGACAAAATCTGGTAACTCTCCACCAGAACCTAGCCTGTTGGTGTAATTCCAAAATTACTGAAATATTACTGTCATTATTTCTTGATGAAATAGTGAATTATGTTTTGTGATCATTTATTCAAAGTTTCCTTCTCAATTCTCTTTCTTTCTTTCTCTCTTTCGTCTTTTTCTTTTTTATTGAGAATTTTATTGCCAATTCATTCATTGTTGACTTACCTGTTCATTTTCACCTGCAGCACTACGAAAAACAAGCAGATGGATTATGCACACGGCTTGCGGAACCATTACGGAAAACTGGAAATAATTTCACTACTGTTGATTTGAAAGATTTTGAACGAGGAGGCTGGGTGATCAGTCTCAATGAATTGCTGATAGGAGAACCGATCGGAAAAGGAGAATTTGCAGGTAAGTGTTTGACAAAAATGTTCAATAGTTGAAAGAAGACTACTCTCACTGCACTGCTGATCAGTACTTGATTGGATGACCACTTGGGAGTATCAGGTATTGTAAGTATATGTCTTCTACATGGACACATATAGGCCTTCACATTAGATCCGACTTGGTCTTACATTATACCTTCATGGGGAAAGAGTTGAGTAACTAATCCCACTGCTACTGTGATGAAACCTGCCACTTCTGTTTGGCTGACAGTCATGGTGTATAAATAGTTAGCAATGCTCAATTTGCTGAGTCAAGTCAGTCATTTTGAATGACACAGAGGAAGACAGATGTTATGACAAGTAATCAGAAGTTTCTGTTACAGTATCAATTGGATACAAATAAGTTTACAGGAAACAAGTAATGTCTCGTTCGTACCAAGAACAGTTCATTACAACCTTTCCCTACATTAGGATACTTGGCGACAAAAATATTTCATCTATTAGAAAATGATATTAACAACATTCACTAAGCAATTGTTCCAAGTGATGACCATTCACTTTCAAATGATACAGAAATAAAAACTAGCATTCCAAGGGGAATTACAAATCACTGCCACTTATATATGCCTTTTTCACTTCAATCAATTTAGGATAAACTTGCATTGCAAATTGAATCCATCCCCCATTTATCTATTTGAGGAGAAATTTACAAGAAACAAAAAAGATATTTTCTCTACTAAAGCTACCTGACTCAATTTTTTATAATCTTCAACTTGGCATTTGTTCGTAGTACTAATTTATCTGTCATTCTTTTTGCAGATGTATATAAAGGTACCTACAGAGGCAAGGCCGTTGCTGTGAAACAGTTAAAGGACAGAGAACGAGCAGCCCAGACCTTCCTCAAAGAAGCCTCAGTCATGACGTAAGTATTTCTCCTACAAATTGACTAACTATACTCTACCATTATGTAATGATGATGATTGCCTCTTTGCCTTTCCTATAGCCAAACAGGCTTAGAACATGGCCCTTGTTTTATACAAAGGCTGCCAGAATTGACCTTAGTTCATTTATATAAACTTTTTCTTGGTGTCCATTGAGTTGTTACATATGAAATGTCATCTTTTTAATAGTAGCTGAAGGATGATATAAAACAACAGAAAATGCTAAATATTTAATCAAAATACAACCGATTTGAAGCAATAACATTTTTCAAATGATCCTCTTATGATAATATGCTATCTCAATTTTTTGGGTTTCATCATCAGCCTTTTCGTACCTGTTGTTAGACATAGACCTCCCCAGAATTCACCAGACCTCTCTATCTTGTCTATTCCATCACGCCATCTTTTATTTTGCCAGTCTCAGTTTTGTATATGATCACTTGGTGTTAAAGCACAAATTATACCTGAAAATAATCTGTAAGAGAAATGTCAGGTGTATATGGAGAATGCTGCATAAGTTTATATCCCAATCCACTAAGCTCAGACACAGTTGGCTGAGAGGTGTGACCATGTGAAACCTATTTTCCCAACTTTTTAAATGACATGATAGGGTCACTGTTCAAGTCCTAAACTCTCTAGAAAGAGCCCAAACTATTCGTAGGATGTTGGCCACTGCTGTAAATAATTCATCATTAAAAACAGGATTGGATCTCTTTGGAGGTTCATCATTATCTTTATTTCCAGACCTAAATCTATTGTACTAATGGTAAACAGTTCACTACAAACACTTTGTTGACATAATCAACAGCTAAACTTCTTGGTTAGACACCTTTGCTGTTAAGGGCTTGAAAATTTTATAAATTGTATCTCTATTTACATTGAAACTATGAAAATACAATTAAGTTTTCATTTTTAGCATTATTATTTTTTTTTAGTATTTTTTCAATATCTTAACTATTTGATATACAGTATCCTCTTCACTGGCCTTCGTTTTAAACAAGGGCTGCCAGAATCAACCTTTGTTTATTTGTATAGAATTTTTCAATGTATTGATATATGAAATCTTATAAAAAATGACACTCTCCCTGACAAATATTATTTAAAGATAATACATTCAAAGTAAGAATTAACTTGACAATAATCATTTACAATGTATTTTTAAACTTCAATTATTAATCTTGTTCGTGAATTTTATTCTTTCTAATCTTGAACTCTGTAGGTCTATGAGGCATGAAAATTTGGTGCAGCTAATTGGTGTGGTGCTGGGAGACACCATTTACCTCATCACAGAATTTATGGGCAAAGGCAGCCTCGTAGAATACCTGCGCTCTCGAGGCAGGACGGTCATTACCAAGAAGAACCAAATCAACTTTGCAACGTAAGTAGATTCTTAGATTCAAGACTTTTTTCTTTCAGGGGAGGATACACACACTTATGCTCACGTTTACAAAGATTAGTCGAGTGTCTGATTCAAGGACACAGCAATAGGGCACACAGTGAGGAACACTCACTAGCATTGACCTGTATAGCTTGCTATTGTGAAGCAATTCAATGAGTTGCATGAAACAGACAAATGATATGTGAGCATTTCTTGAACATCAGAAGTTCTTCTATCATAAGATGGTGGGGCAATGCATGAACAATGAAGCTGAATGTCATAAATTATACTAACGCCAAAAAAGCTGAATTTAGAAATGGTACCAGACATGAAACAGTGGCAGATAAAACTGACTGGACCAACTCATTCACAGCAACATGTTTAGTACAGGCAATTCCATATTTTATGTGGATTTGCTCTTTTTTGCTTTGCAAAAAAATCCACTTTAGCCTGACTTCTACATTTGTCTGCCAGACTATACCCCATTTCTTCCAATTTCATCACCTTCCAGTGATGTATATTAGTTGGATTTTATCCCAGGATGAGTAGTGGAATCCTTTCTCTTTCAAAAAAATCTGCCTTACCAGACTTTACAGGAGGTAAAAAGCTGAAAGTCATAAGCATCACACAAACCATTGATAAACTCAGAAACTATTTTGAAAATTATTGTTCATAGAAACCCAATTGCTGTTTTTTATTAAAATCTGAATTTATTTTATTTTCTGCAAACAGAGATACCTGTGCAGGAATGTCTTACCTGGAGTCCAATAACCTGGTGCATCGAGATCTTGCCGCCCGAAATGTTCTTGTTCATGAAGATGGAACGGCAAAAGTAAATCTTTTTTTCCCTTGAAATCACTTTCATAGACATGCTGGCAAAAATTATCCATTTACACAATGTAACATTGTTATACTGTTTTTGTTTTTGTTTGTTTTTTGTTCCTAGGTAACGAATGTTATTTTCTGATTGTCTAAAAAGTATAGAAAATGTCAATTACTTTGCTTTTGCAATCAGGACAATGATAAATTGAAATCTTCTCATTTCCAATTGGACCACAAACAAATTTTCAGTTTTTAAACACAAAGTAAGGAAAAAAAATTATTCATGATTAGTGATAGTCATGTATATTATATCCTGGGCATAAAATTTGAAAGGAACTATAACCGCTTTCTATATTTTTTACACATAAGCAATCAGAAAATAACACTCACTACCCAGAAATAAAAATCGTGTTTCACTGTTATGTGGTATAATAAGTTTCTGAAAGGCATTAGAAGAGTGAGCTTGTTTGCTGAGTATTTGATGCTTACTAAGCATCATACTTTCTCTAACTGTTATTTTTATCATTAATAACCTTGAGTGGTTGCTTGATCTTAGAGTGTTGATCACCTGACTGTTCAATTCTTTATAATTTGTGTCTTTGGTTGAGAATAAGCGTTTGTCGTTCATAAGGCTTGAATATAGGAGTGGCAACTAATGAGGAGGCAAACCATTTTCTTGAAAAGTTGATACTTTTATTATTTTCAGAGTTACAATGCTCAGGTTTATTTTATTTTGAAGCTTGAACATGATGAATCATAACACGGAATGTTTGAGCTTCGAAATGAGAAAAAAAAAAAGTATTGTAGCTCTAAAAATATCAACTTTTTAAAAAAGGTTTGTTGAGTACATATGTGCAGCCACACATATATAAAATTCCTATGAAAATATGAGGAGTGGTTACAGGCACAAACTGAGTTTGAACTTGGGTCAGGTTGCTTGCATTCACGTCACAATAATACCCTTGAGAAAGGCATGAATTCACTTCTCCCCCAGCTATGCCCTGTGAGGCAGTCTATCTAAGAAAAGAGTTTTTCTTGAAAAAAAAACAAACAGAAAAAACCTTATAGCTCGCATGCAGGGCTAGTAACTCCCCCATAAAACTCACTTACTACTGAAATTGTAAAAGAGGCCCTATGCTCCACAAGGAGTCAATAGAAATGAATAAAATATTTACTTACATATTGAACGTTTTGATTTTTTTCTGTTTCTGAGTCTGTAACAATAGACTCCACAATTTAAAATGAATTTAATACTTAGTACTTTCCATTTGATACAATGGACTCTTTTACTGAAACTAATTCAATATTTTCTTTTCTAGAAAAATCACCATCTTTCATAAAATCATGTGTTCAATAAGAGCACAGATAAAACAACCAGACCCAGGGAACTATATTTTGATCCCATGCAGAGTACAAAGATACTCTGATACTAGACATCAATGCTAATCCTGTGACTTAGATGGGTACTCTCATAGTTGCGATATAATTTATCAAGTTATACTTGAAGAATGAATTTTTAAAAAAATAATTCAATCTATTTCAGGTTTCCGATTTTGGCTTGGCAAAATATGAAGAATTCAACCAAGAAGGCGGGCGTTTTCCAATCAAATGGACGGCACCAGAAGCACTTCGACATAATGTGAGTTGGGTTTTAAAGTTTTTTTTTGGGGGGGGGGTTCTTTTAAGACTAATCTTTGAAGATGCTTAATGCCTAAATCAAAATGACCCAGTAGACTTATGAGAGATCTACAGAAGGTGTATATCCAAGCAGTCATAGAAACTTTGGCATGTATGAGTGGCCATGCTTCATAAGTGCCCAATGTATCATTTTTTTTAAAAAAGTTTATAATTTTGTTATTTTTAGAGTGACAGTGATCATTTTTTTTTATATTCTGAAGCTTGAAAACTCTGCATTATGATTTATAATGTTCAAGCTTAAAAAAAGATAAAGAAACAACTGAGCATTGTAGCTCTGAAAATTACAAAAATATCAACTTTTTAAAAAATGGTTCCCTAGGCACTCATCGTGTGTGCGTCCTAGCCTCCTTGAAAGGGTTAATGATATCTGAAATTCTTGTTGTCATTATTTTACTACTTATTGGGACTCTCTGCTTTTATCATTACTTTTCAAATGATAAATTTTTAGATATTTTTTCATTTGATTTTTCATCTTTACCTTCAAAGTTTTTGTAGATCAGACAAATATTATGCTTGAATTCATTCCAGCAGTTATCTTCATCTTGGTTGTGAAAGGCACGTTTTGGCCATCGAAAACTCTGGCCTTCCTCAGATGTCTTGTCCAGTAAAATTTTCAAATTTCAAATTGAACCATTTATCCTATTCATGGGTGTAGACCGTTTTTCCACCATCCATATAGGACTGTGATGGCGAACTTGTGTCATGTGTGTCAGTAGTGACACACTGAGGGGTTTCGGGTAACATGCAATTAGTTTTATAAGTTTTGAAATTTTGAGTTATATATTTCTGAGTTTGTCACGGCAGGGCTAAAAAGGTTCACCATCACTGATGTAGGAGGACTTGTATTAATTGCGTTGTCTGTTATTTTGTCCCTTTTGTTAATTCATCCTTGTAATGTCATATCTGCCCATTCCACAGTCTTGACCCTGAAATTGAATTTATGACTTAGGTAAACTGCAATTCTTATATCCACTGGGACAATCTGAAATCCAAATTTTTAATTGAGAAAATTGGAGCAAATTTTTAAAGAAATATGTATGTTTTGGATCAGCTTTTTAAAAAAATTGATAGTTTGAGTAATGAATAAAGTTGTCGTATTCACGAGCGGAATTCTTGCTGAAAGATAAACTGCAGAGGGGGGGTTAAAGGGGGAACTGTGGTAAAGGGGACTGCTAGAAGGGTTACCATAAATTATATTTAAAGAAACATTTTTAATCCCTTATGTCAGGCTTGTGAACACTGGTGACGTAATTTCATATCTATTAAAAGAATTTGTCAGGAATAAAGAATAAATGTTTGTTCTTTGGAGACAAAAACAAAAAAAAAATACCACTGAAAAGGAAACTGCTGAACTTTTTTTTTCTAGCGTGAGAATTGATTGAAAAAACAAAGTATAATTGACATCTCCTCAAAGCGAGATGGACAAAGCGACTTATAGAGATGTTGTACACATCTAATAAACTGAGAGAAAAAAAGTTACAAAAACTTGAAAATGAAATGTTGGTGTTGAGGTGAAACACGATCAATTGAGAAATATTGGCAATAAAAATGATCACTGAGGTGTATTGATATGAATAAAAGTACGAAAAGGTTGTACATTAAAGAAGATTTTTTCAGATTAGATTTCTGGATACTTCATAAAAATTGCTTTCTAAATACTTTCAAAATTTTTATTGATTTTTGTTTTAATTTTTAAATTTTTTTTTCTATTTTCATAGATTTGGATACTAAATGGTACAATTTATGATTTATTAAATTTTGCAATTTTGCGGTTTTATTTATAGAAAATGTTGATTTGATAGGGTGTTTTTTTTCTTCTTGAAGATTCTCTTGAAATAGAAAAAAGAAAGAGAAATGCTAATAAACCTTTTTTTTTCATTTTCAGGAATTCTCCAGCAAATCTGACATGTGGAGTTTTGGTGTACTGCTTTGGGAAATATATTCATTTGGCAGAGTGCCTTATCCTCGCATTGTGAGTAAATGCCTTCACTGCAACCCTTTGATGATGATGATCATCATCATCCATGATATTGTTCTGTTTGTTCCTACCTACATTCAAAAGTTATGCCTTCAGAAATAACATTAGAGAAAGGTTAAGTAGTGTAATTAGGTGAGAAAGAGAGGGTTGAAAAGGAAATGAAGCAGTTTAATGAGTGGGTTGGAAAATAAAGGGGAAAAAAATAGGTAGTTCGATAAAGGTAGGATGGGACAGGTGAGAAAAGAAAAGAAAATTACCAAGGGGGTAGGAAGATTTGGCATTTGAATCTAATCAGTGTTTATCTAAGATCTAGATAAAAACATGGATGGGCAACAAAGATTGGAAGGGATAAGGGAAAATGAGAAGATATAGGCACAGGGCGTGAGATGAGTAGACGCATGAGAAAATGAATAATTTAGTTGTCCACACCCATAAAATTTACATGAATTCAGTTATTATTTATCATCACAGATGATAGTATGTGTTTAAATAGAGAAAATTACCTTTCTCTATTTAGATGACTTTTAAGTCAACTGCACTGGTCCACTTTCTCTTTTATGTTCATCATCCTATGTCTCTATTTTGTGTTGAAAGTGGATCTGACTCATACAAATTATCTGTCTACCTTGGTTCATTGCATCTGCTTCTTCTTTCCACTTTTGAGGAAGTTGATCTATTCAAATATCTGTTAAGAGACAACGTATGAATTAATCTGAATTGAAAAATGGGACTTTTTATGCATTGTCTAAAATAAAAAAATAAAAAAGTATGGAAGCCCCAGAAGTTTACAGAATCTAGAACCAGACATGGAGATTGAATTTTAATGAAAGACAGTTTCCTAACAAGTTTAGTTTTTATCAAATCAATGAGAATTTTATATTTCTATAATTGCTTTAAGAATTGTCAAGACTTCGTATCAGGGTTTGAGAAGCAACAAAAAGAAAAATAGAGATTATTTATCACCAGCAACAATTGCTGTAAATTAATCAACAACACTATCCTCTTATTCAACTAATCACCACAAACCTCTATATAAAAGTTTTTAAAATTATATTTTTACTACTTATATTTTTCCACCAGTGAAATATACCGCATTTCAACATGTGTGACTTGCATTTTATTCTGAAAATTTTAAGCTTAAAAAATCCTGTGCATATCATGTAGAAACATAATTGAGAGACATTTTCCCAGCACTGTTTGTTTGGTGTAGAAGGTCTGTTGGACTGTTACCATTGATCAGTAATACAGAAAACAGAGCATTATAGCTCTCATCAACTCCAAAATGAATAGCAGCACCCCAATTGCCATTCTTTTCAGCTAACTCAATAACTAGCAGCTAAAATGCTGTAGTATAGAGGCTCTTTAAGGCATGAATTTTTTGGGAAATACACATGTATTCACATACAATCACCACATACATATGATACACTAACATATACCAAGGTAATCACATGACTTTTTCATGTTGAAACAAATTTCCATTCATTCATCCTACTACCTTACCGACTTCTCCCTTCCTTATTCTTTGCTCATAGTCAGCTACACCACTGACAATGACTACTATGTCATTTCTGTAGTAATACTACTTAACAAAGTTAAGGTTAAAATTCACATTTTCCAACTGGCAGTAGAAATCCACCATTCCAGAGATGTTGATCAGATCAAAGAAGGGGTTGATGAGCGTACGCAGGACAATGCATTTCTCATTTGAAATTGAAGCTCAATCGGGAGATACGGGTTGTTTATGGTAGCAAATTATGCCCGGTATAATACTTCAGATGATATTCAAGATACCGTTAGTTGTTACTTGTTCATTTCTATTATTGTTTTTGTGACTGTTTTTATTTTATTCTATTTTCCAAACTTTTCAGCCACTTGTTGATGTTGTTCGTCATGTGGAAAGAGGCTACCGTATGGAAGCTCCCGAGGGTTGTCCACCAGAAGTCTACAGAATCATGAACCAGACATGGAGATTGAATCCTAACGAAAGGCCGCTGTTCAAAGAGGTACTGGAAATGCTGAACAATCTCCGGGCCACAACAGTGTGAGAGGCAAACAAAGCCGGTATTCTGTGCAGATTTCATTAAACGTTACCAACAAAACCACAACACTACTACTACTACTACTACTATGATTATCACTACTACTACCACTACTGTTACTACTACCACCACTACCACCACTACTGTTATTATTAATACCTTAAACGTTGCCATGGTTACTGCTGCCACCATGATCATCACCAACGGCAAATCAACAAGCAAGCACACCCTTGTCCCCACCCCTTGAGAAAAAAAATAAACAAAACACGGGAGGCGTTTTTGTTTCTCCTGGTTTTTTTTTCTTTTTTTTTTTTCTTCAAATTTTATCTTTTCCAATGAAAGAGGGTTGGGTGGAGAAAGAGATGCTTATTACCTCTGTCCCATAATGATTGTTACATTTTTCAATATCATTTAGTATTCAAATGTAACAAACTGTTATGGGACTGAGGTAGTATTATTTTTTTGTCGATCCAATGAATCTTTCGGAATTATTAAGAAGAGACGGTTTTTGTCACTTCTTTATCCAAATTTTTTTTTTTTTTTTCTCATGTAAAAATTTTTTGGGAGGGTTTCATTTTTAACATTTATATACATATATTGATATAAAAAATATAAACTTTTTTTTCGGAAAAAAGAAAATAAGTTTTTTTTTTCCCCCCCCCTTCATTTTAAAAAAAAATTACTGGTTGATTTTTTTTTTTCTTTCATTTTCTTTATTATATTTTTAATAAAAATAATCTAAAAACATTTGGGATTTTTTTTTTTTCTTTTTCCAAAAAAAAGTTTTTTTAAAAATCAACAAAACATAACTCTAAACACGACCCCCACCCCCCAACAGAACACTTATCACATAACTCCTTTCTCACACAATACCCACCCCCACCTCTTTCCTTCTGTTACTCTTGATAAACTAACAAAAAAACTCAATGACCATCATGTATTATTATTACTATTATTATTAACAATAATACTTTTTACAAAACCTTCCCTCCTTCCAATGAAATTACAAAAAAAAAGTTGTTTTTCTTTTTTTTCCAAGAGAGGAAAATTTTGGAGGGTAAGGGGGGGAGCAAGCACTGTTTTGTAAATCATGGTTGCCATAGCAACAACTGCTTTTTTTTTTATTGTCATTTCAGCTCTCTCCCCTCCCCACACACTTATCCCCCATCGACAACACAAAATAAAATTTGAGAAGAAAAAAAAACTGTTTCCCCCCACCTCCCCTTTTATTACCACCACCACCACCACCACTATTGCTATGACTTTTTTGTATCCATAGTAACAAGTTGCATATCTTTTTCTTTTTTTTTTTCTTTCTCTTCCCCCCCACCCCCATCCAAAATTTAGGTGCAAAACATTTGATATTTCATCCCCACGGCTCATCTGCTTTGCAAAAGATTAAAAAGAAAAAAAAAACAAAACATTTTTTAATCCAAAAAAACAAACAAACAAAAAAAAAACAAAAATAAAATTTTTGGACATGGAGGGTTGGCAAAAATTGAATACAAAAAGAAAAAAAACTTAAAAAAAAAAATCAAGCAAGATGAAGATTAAAGTTATTTTAAAAGTTGTCTTTTTTGTGTATGTTTTTGTTATTGTTTTCATTTGGTCTATGAATCTTGTGAAAATGACCCCCCCTATTCTTCCTCCCTTGGGCTGAAAATTTGGAGGACACATCTCTTATTAACATGGTCAAATTATTCAGACCTCACTATGTACTTCCCCATCCCCAGTCTATGACTCCCTAGCAGTTGAGTGCGTTGGAAACACCAATTATTCTTATTATCCTGACCTACTTATAACTAGTCATTAAAATACTAAAGATAATCCTACCTAGATCTCATCAATTTTGACTACTTTTTACTTTTAGAAAACACATCCCAGTGACTGCAAATAGAGATACCAGAAATTAGCTGTCTCTTTTAAGGCAGCAAAGATTATACACAGTGGAGTGATTTACTGTTTGTGTTTTTCCTACATCATGATTTGTGAGTAAAGATCGTTAACATTACTGAAGACACACTTTGTGGATATATTTAAGGGAATGTTTATCTCAATTTATTTTCAAGTTATTTTCCTCAAAAATTGAGATAGGTAAAAAGTAGTCAGAATTGATGAAATATTGGGTAATCAAAAATAAAGTAGCCCTACCAACTTCCAAATAATTTCTTTTTAGTGTGCTTGATTCAAAGCGTATGTCCATGAAATGAAGATAACTCTTGTTGGCCTTAAAATCAACTGAAAATTACCCCCCCCCCATTTTTCAACCACAGGAAAACACTTGCCCACTCGATGTTAAAAACAGCACACAAATAAGATAAATGAAAATTCTATTCCCATGCAGACATTAAACTTTCCGCACCTGGTAAAAAACACTGAACAAGTAAGAACAATTAAATTCATTGAAAGCTATAACTTTCAAAAGGAGATAACCGCTAACACCTATTTACCTTAAAATCTCCCACTTTACACACACATCCTAGGAATTTAATTTGACTGTTTATAGATATTTACTCAGCTTGGCTTTGTCTGGCACACACCAAATATATTCCACCTTACATTCTGGAAATGAAATGAAAACTAGTTGGCTGATCAAATCTAACCATTAAATCCATCCTTCTCCGATCTCTCTTGGTGCCATATTTGTTGTTTACACTGTTTTTGTTTTCATGTACAGATTACTGTTATTATTTCCCTTACATTATGAAAATGTATCCACATTATGCTGCTAATTTTTCTTTTTTTTGAAAAATCGCTTTTTTTTTTTGCTCTAGATTCTTAAACTAATCATTGGAAAGAAGTGAATTTTCGTGCTTATGGGGATCCATAAGCACGAAAAATCACTTCTTCCTCACTTTCCAGGTTGTTACCATTTCTTCTGGGTTCAAATTGGAAATTCCCACCATAATAGCAATAACTTTTGTATCCAGTTTTCAGCTTTAAAACCCAATAGCTGCAGATGGCACAAATTTGTCATTACAGTTCTATGATGAAAAAAATATTTTTTTTTTTTTGTATTGTGATTAAGTTCCGAGTCAAGGCTTTTATCTTACAATGGATACCTATTACACTTATCACTCTGAGGTTAATGTGTTGACAATTAAAGCTAATTTTTGTTTCTGGAATCCTTAGAAAATATAAATCCTATATGATAAAAGCTTTGAATGAAATCTGCCATATTTAAGCTGTTCATAAGAATCTCAAGATGGAAGACATGTCAAGTGTTACAGGCTATGAATGGCCGCCATTCTGTCTCTATAATGGAATGTCCCTCTCCAGGGTGCATATCTTCTGGGTGAAGCATAAGATCCTGGGTAGCCCCCCCCCCTTCAACTTCACTGATGTAGGGGTGGGGAGCAGAGTGATATATCAGCTCAGCTGTCTAGATTATGTCAAACTGCCTCAGGATGGTTCCACTCCCTGGTTTGGAATCAGGTGTCCTTCTCCTAGACTGGTTACCTTCCCAAGGTTAGAGCAGCTAATCTGAATTACTATTTTACCCACAGCTGGGGGTGGATCCATGCCTTTCTCAAGGGCATTAGTGTAAAGTGAACGTAAACAGATGCTATCTTGAATTCATGGATTGCTTGCAACTGCTCGATATGACAGTGGAACTCTTCTGTGAATTGAATATTTTCTAAAAATTCACCTAATGGTTGAACAGGAATAATTTCAATCGAGAATTTTTTCCCCCTTCTTTCTAAAAAAAAAAAACAAACAAAAAAATACTATAGTAGAGTGAGTGCTCTAGCCTTGGTTAGAAACCAGTCTAGAAGACAACACTGAATTAAAAACTAGGAGTTTTAGCAGCTCCTCCTAGATATGGGTAAAAAATGGTAACGAAACAAATCCCTAGGTACTGATATGCAGAACCATGACTGTTCCTCAGAACAGTGACTCATTCTTATTTAAAAGAAAAACTTTATAAAGTTATGGTCAGAGAGAATCTGGTGAAAAACCAACATTCTGTGTTTGACATAATGCTAGGCTTGGTAGAGAGAGATAAAAATTCTTCGACCTTTGTTGGTATGAATGAAAAAAAAGGACTAAATGAAGTTTTGATAAGGTAACTTGATTCAACTTTAACTATTTGAACAGCTCAGTATTTTTTTTTCTCAGTTAAAACTAAAGGCTCCTAGTGCCATCTAACTATACTCAAGAAGATTCACTTTGATTGATGTGACAGCAGATGTCACAATACAGAGTGCATATTTTTAAAACATTCTGTATTTCTATGTGAGACTTGCTACTCAAATATAATGAAAATGTCCTTTTAAAAACACTGACAGGTCATGACGAGTCAGTGATTCAAACAAGTACTGCTCTGAATTTGATAGCTGCCTTCAGTTTGTTGAAGTCTAGAGTTGGTTGAAAGTAAAGGTAAAATCCAGGTAAAATCATTACAGCTTACCTGAGAAGTTTTCACTCTTTTGCAATAGTCATCAAAAATATTTAGTCTTCATCTAACTCGCTTGAAGGTTAGTATGTGTTTTTACTTCACACCCTTAATTTCATAGCCTACTGATATCGGGGAGGGTATTGATCAGTAAAAAATATATATTTAGAACAAGTTTAGATGTGCTAGGGTCAAACCCCCTTGCTTCATCAAAAAGTAAAGACCAAGTTCATTTCTCCATACATAGTTATTCTTAAGTTGGGCTTTAGAAGTGGGAGTGAATTCATCAGTTATTGCATATGTCACCTTTATTTGCGCATGACATCATCCATTTTAGGTCATATCATTGTTACACAAGAATTAACTCCATCAAGTTTTGACTTCAACAAAAAGAAAAAGCTTGACCGTCATTCCATCACTAGCTTTGTAAGTAAAAGGCTAACTTTGGCTAATCTGCCTCTGACCTCAAAAGGTGGATTCAATCCTAAATGTATAGCAGAATGCTGTAGACCATTGGGTTACAGAAACCTTAATTATCATCTTTCATTTAAAAGAAAAATAAATAAAATCTACGTATGAAAATATTTTTATATAAATAACAGAAATTCAGTTCACAAAAAAAAATTTTAAAAATAGAGAACTTGGATACACAAGTTGACATCACCCCCCCCCCTTCATATTCACGCCATAAATTCAGAAGTCCTGAATTCTGATGAATTCACGATTACACTCTTGGAGTTTGACAATGAAGAAGAAAAAAAAAAATTTGCTTAATTTGAGCTTTTTTGATACATATTATATAAATGCTTGCAAAAAGTTTGGAGGGCCAAGCCCCCCCCCCATGGGGAAATAATACAATAGAAGCCCTCTACTTTCACGTAACAATTCAGAGCAGCATGCAATACCTTAATCACGGTCCGACTAAAAAGCTCAAATTTGCTTTCAGAGGAGACTGATGTCACAACTGACTCGCGTTAAGGGACGTAACTCATGAATACTTACCCTTTTTTTTTTTTGTACAGGTGATTCCCTCCCCCATCTATCTGTTTGGATATATCAAGCAAAAAAAACAAAAAATTGTACACGATCTTTAACAGCTGCAGGTCATCAAATGCATGCCATTTGGAAATAAGTGTTTTTTTTTCTCTTCTTTATCCCAGTCACCTGTAGAGGAAAGATTTTTCAAATACCTGGAAGAGTGCAGAAGTTGCCGAGAGCAGTTGTTAATTGAGTAAGATAGAAAATTAGGGAGGATGGAATAATGAAGTTGTCTTAAATTACTGAACTACGTATTCACCATTTTGTTCCATGAACTTGAAATTTTTTTCAATAAACCACACCAATTTTTATGTCAACCAAATTTGTGCATAAAGCTCGAATCATCTCCCCACCTGTTAACTCTGGTACGTAAACTAAAACCGAGTATGGAGTAATAACCAAAGTGTACATATTGTTCTGCCACAAGGCCTCAATAGTGGAGCACTCAAGGCAATTGAATACACCAGCAATGTAGTCAGTTACTTTTAAGAGAAAACAAAACAAAATATTAAATGTAAATTTATTATGCTAAAAACATAATTCAGATCATTCCAAGTTACATGAAATACAAGTATTTGAAAAAAAAATATATATATTGTTTGAAGACATCATTCCTTCCGTAGAACTTTACCATTTTCTTGTAGAACTGCCTTCTCACTGGCAACCATCTCCAGAGCCAGTGGGAAAGCAATGTGCTCAAGTCTCTTCACTCTTTCAGACAAACTGGCTTCGGTGTCAGATGTGAATACAGGAACAGATTTTTGAACCAAAATGGCACCAGAATCTAACTGTTCCTGAAATTGGGAGGGAAAAAAAAAAAAAAATTTCTTTAGGATGCATAATTTGACGAAACATTCGGAGAAGAAAGGGTTTGAGGTATTCATTGAGTTTAACTTGGTCTAGCGAAAGGACAGGACATTCAGTAGAGACTGAAATCACTTCAGTAATAAGAATCTGAAAGGACATTGCTCCTTGATGAGATGCTCATTATGGTGTTGGAGACAGTTGTAAGAGAGTGACACTGGGAATTGGATATTTCTCAGTGAATAAAGACTGAAATACTAGACTGTTATTTCTTCTTTGTGGCATGAATTATTCAACCATAAATTCAATGACACATCCACCATCGTAATCGTAATAGAAAGATCAATTAGTCTTTGAGTCAATTGATTCTTATGCTTGTAAAATATTGTGATATTGAAATATTCTGCAAGTATTATTTTCAATAAAATTGTTAATGGCCATTCTTGTTTTTTTATGTGGATGTTGGATATTGTTATGACGTTAACAATTAGTTGAAAGGAAAAAAAAAAAAAAAAATGATCGAAATGTCACACCTCCTAATACAACATCTCTTCCTTCATTCCTATTTCCGTTGTCCACACATTTCTATAAGAGGTTTTTTGGTCTTATATAAAAGAAAAAAACCCATTTAGTTTTAGCATATGTCCTTGTTGCTGTAAGGGAAGTAATCCGTATCGGTACAATGAATATATGATAAGTTCGCCCTTGTTATTGAATTGGCTAATTGTTGGTTCGGTTTATTAATTAAAAAGAATTTTTTCATATCCGAAATTCACTTCATTGAACAACAAATAAAATGTAATACCCCCCCCCTTCTCCACGTACAGCGAATAGAGTCATTTTCATTTTTTTTAATTAGTTTCTTCATTTTTTGAATATTTCTGGTCAATGAACAATATCTGTCCGCTAAGTACCCAGCAATTTTAAACATCCTGAAAACTGGTTGCACAGCCTTGATGTAGCTTGGTGATGAGAGAGGAACTTACTGCGCATGTGTGGACAGACACTCTCTTGGGGCCTTACTCAGTCAGCAATGAGAAAAGCCAATGAGTGAGCTTGTGTACTCTGAACATAGCATTCACGATGACCAAGCAAGTCATTCTTCATGTTTTGGGCAGGTTTTTTTGGCAAAACATTGCATTTCACAGGTCTTATTATCAGCTATAAATTCCGTCTGGTATCGTCAATAAAATACCTTGCAGGCATCAACTGCGCAAAACGCATAACTTTATCCTGTACCCAGTAAAGTCCCAAATCTATAACTATGGCTAATTATTCAAACTCTTGCATGCAAACTCATTTCTTTCTCTTCCCCTTTCCATTCTGGTTTAGCAGCTATGTTGGACTTACAAAAAAATGTGATATGTTGTCAGAATGTATGAATTTAATATTCAAATAGTCATGAAAGTAACAATTAGTTGAAAAGATGAAGAAACAGTGAAAGGGTTTGAACTTTATAGAGATAGAAATTTCATTAAAAAATAAAGTTTTCAGTTTAGTTATTGCTGTTTCAAATGACTTTAATTTTGCTTTCAAACATGCATTCAAATATAAGAGATTAATTCAAATTCTTACAAAGATAAAATTAAAAAACAAAACAAGAACCATAAGTTCAACAATGCTTCCACCATCTGGTGTTATTAGTAAAAAGAAGAGCAAGTAGTTTTTTTTTTGTTTTGAGTTGATTGATTCTCATTCTTATAAAATATTGCTAAACATTGAGGGCTTTTTTCCTTTCAAACTCAGAATGTCCAAGGTATGCATTTTTTATGATGACATCATTTCCAGCCAGTAAAAAGAAATTGATTGGAACAGATGTTATTTTAATGTCACACCTTTCAAAAACATTGCACCTCTACCTTCCTATTTTTGTGGTTCAACATAACTGCGACCAACTGACCAACCAAAAAGCATCTCATTAGAGATGTGTGGATACATCTAAGATCTCAAACAAACTTGACTTAGTATTTCCAAGTTGATTTCACCCTATCTTCAAGTAGAACATTAGCCTAATGGATATGTTACCAGCTCATCTCCAGGTCAGAGGTTCAAATTATATTAGGATTCACTTAATCAAATTTTATTGCCCACATTGGATCTCAAATGGACAACGTAACATATATTTGAACAAGTGAAATAATCCAAACACATAAAGCATATACGCAAATTTCTTCTGTTTGCACATTGATTTCATTTAATTTACCTTCCTGTTATGGGATAAATATGAAGATTATGTTATAAAACCTTGAAAACTATGTCTGATCATACATTAAAACAGAGTTGAGACTTGAAATTAGGATACTTGAATTATTAAAAATAAATTACCTAATAAAGTAGTTTTAAGCTCCTTAGCACTGACCCTGTCATATTTGATGGATATAAGCAAGTAATAAAGATGAAGTATTTAAATATCATTATCCCTCCCGCCTCACTTACCACAACGAAATGCACGGTGCAGCCAGAAATGCACACCCCAGCTTCCAACACCAATTTGTGAGCATTTGCACCTTTAAATGCCGGCAGTAGGGATGGATGAACATTCAAAATGCGGCCAGGCCATTTCCTTACAAAACTTCCTGAAATACAAATATGAAAACTAAAATCAATTTACCAAAAAAGGAGAATTATTCTATACTTGTCAGTCAGAGGCCAAACTAGGGGTTTGTCTTCGGCTGGGAACTTTTGTGCGCATTCACATATATACACACCTTTATATTACATATACGTCTCAAGACAACTTGGTTCAAGGAATTTACATGATATTTAAGGCTATCTAGCTTGCAAACAATATTCTGTAGTATCTACCAAATAATAGAGGGCTGAGTATACTTTGTGAAATTTTACAAATGGTAAGAATACTGCACAAAAATGGAGCTAGGAACTTTTGCATCGACCTTTATCACAGTTTATTGGACATGAACTGTCCATTATATATATGTGATAATTATAAAGACATTTGAGTAGGAACTACATTTCATTCAGCACTGGTGTTAACTGAATAGCAAATCAAACAGCCTTAACACTCATTTTCTTTCTTAATTTATTGTGCAGAACTCATACTCATGTCCACCAAAGAAGCAGCCTAATAGCACATATGATAAGAACAGAGCCAACAACATTCCACCAAGATCAGGAATCTGGTGGATGTGGGTTTGAATCCCACACAATGCTCATTATATGCAGTCTAAAGCCATTCAATTTGCTACTCAGTTAACACCGGTGCCAAATCAAATAATTCCTATTCTAATGTTTTTATTGACAAAAAACTGTCCATTTACTTTTATATATATATATGTGTGTGTGTGTGTGTGTGTATGTATGTGTGTACATGGAGGCGATGAGAATACATGCCATTCATTATTGCAAGAGTAGATATAGTCTGTAAAAAAAGTAATGTTCGGTCTCGATGCTTCCTTATTTGTTCACATTTTATACCAAAGAATCAAGAACAATTAATCTGATATAAATTTTTTTCTCAAACCACAAAGTCTTTGATATCAAACAAATCATAAAACTTACAAATTTTCCTATTAAGCAGTTGAACCCAAAAAGGGGTCAACTTTGAAAGATTTGTGATAAGTTAATTTTGATGACACCTTTCCAGGATTTCAAATATGTCTTACGGTATTTGCCAGCTTATAAAACGCAAGGTTTACAAGGGTATTTGGAGGACTATCGCTCACAGCAACTCAGGCAAATTCATAGTTGTCCATTTCAAGCTTCCATACATACACACTGCACTGGACACAGTAATATTTTCAATTTATTTTTTCACATCATTTAAATGTAAGTGTTATATGCTGGCAAATATGGTAATTATACAAATGGCCTTTTTAGAACTTCAACGATTGGATAATATAAAAAAATTCAACATTATTTTGACCCCCCCCCCCCCCCCAATGCTCTTACCTGAAAGAATTCTCATGAATCCTGCAAGACAGACAAGGTCAATATTGGCACGGACCAATTCTTCATGGATGGCATCATCAAATTCTTCACGGCTTTCGTAAAGTTTATGATCAATTACCTGGACAAACAAGAAAATGAAATTTCTTAGTCAAAAAACATTGGTGGAAGGGCCATGCAATCAACTGACAGGTTTATTACAGAGGAAGATGTTTTTTCACAATCACAAAGAATTTTATCAATATCGGTCAGTCCAAAAAACTTTATTTGAAGTAAATTAATAAGTATGTTTCAAAATAATTTTTTGATCATATTAATTTTATATCAAGTAGAATTGTTTATAATGATAAATGCAGGTTACTAAATATCCTTTGCTTAGTGTAATCAGCCAGTTATTGTTATCTAAAAGACTGTAAAGTGATCACAGTAAGCAGCTTCCTCTATATTTTTAATCATGGGGAAGACTTCTTTTGGAAACAAAAAATGAAAATGCGTTTCTTCAAAGCCAAGACCAGTTTCAACCAGACTTTATGCATGGGTTTAAGTTCCAAATGGGTAGATTAGTTTGTAAAGAGGAGGGGGGCAGACAAAAACTAAGGTACCTTAATCTAAGAGTTATTCTGACTATTATCCTCATTTAGGTTGTATTAGCAAGCTTAATTGATCAAAGTGGGCGAATGGTCCTATTCTTTTACGTATGTGCATGTATTCGGGTGTTTAAGCACTCCTGGATATACAGTTTTGCCTAGAGACTTGAAAATTGGCACTGGGACAACACCAGATGCCTTCTTTTGGGGCCTTATTTTGACAAGTTTATTAATAACACCTAGATTCTCTAGAATCTAGATGTTTCTAACTGTATTTCAGATGTTTTCCAAGCAAAAATGCTAGTGATGTCATAAACAGAATTTTTTCAGACCACATTCATTTTTTCAAATGTTAAAGCTGTGGCAGTTCAATTACCAACCGTGATGATCAGTCTATAATATTATTCTACTTGTTCCAACATTTGAATGTCATGCTTCAATTTCAATAAAAGGGTTGGAAGAGAGAGGGCAAAAAAGAAAGTTAGGTAGTTTAATGAGAAGGTAGGATGGAGAGGATAGAAAAGAAAGTTAAGTAGTTTTCGGGGGGGGGGATTTTTGCACATGAAACTAATTCATTTTTGTATGACATTTAGATAAAAACTTGAATGAGCACAAAGTTCAGAACAGATAAGGGAAAAAATGGAGTGACACAGTCATGAGATAAAAGATAGTCTTAGTTGTCAACACCGAAGGAATTTCCAAAGGTCCAGCTCATTTTGAATTAATATAGCATTCAATGTCAAGCACATGCAAAAACACTCACAAATCAGCACAATATGTTATAGTCTTCAAATTTCCAAGAACCACCATCAATATTGTTATCTATTTTTCTACTAGTTCCCCTTTCATCATACTTCTGGTGGTTTTTATCCTAACTCTTCTTATTCCAACCCTTAAAATAAGTAACACAGCTTCCAGCAAGATTAGAACTCACATCCTTTAGGTTTGGGAGTCAGTTTTACTGTGCCGTAATTAGTAGGGAGCTGTCATGATGAGACAGGCTCACAAGCATAAGGGATGTAGGTTCAAATCTTGCTGGAAGCTAAATCTTCATTTACGATCCATGCAGCTTGCTTAAGGGCATTAAGAGTTGAGATAAAAAGCAACAAAAATAAGATGAATGAAAAACTGTTCCAAAAATGAATAACATCATACGTTGTTCTACTTTAAAGATATAGCTGAACTCTCTTGGACTGGTTCCTGGATTGATTCTGTCTGCAGGAGATATTTATAACAGTGATTCTCAAACGAGATGCACTTCTGCTCTCAGAGGAGGAATGTATATTAGAAAGTGTAATGGTGAAAAAAAATTACAAGATGACAATTCAAAATGGGGGAGATATTGAGGGAACCTGAGATCACAGGGGGAGGAATGAGACCTAGAACTCAGAGAGCCACTGACGTAGAAGATATAAAATGAAAAGATGATCTAACTCTGACTCTGGTTGTTTGGTTACTGAATCTGTGAAGATGTTTTCTCAATTCAGATTTGGTTCTACAACTAAATATACTTTCAAAAAACAGAAAGGTAAAACATCTCTCCACAGTAAAATATCATGAGAATGTGAGTATTCAAAAATGGACGATGGAAAAACTTACCAAAGATTTAATACCTGCTTTACGAGCTCGCTCCAAACCTTCAACATTGGCTTTGTTGGAAATGACCAGGGTAATCTGGGCTGAGCTTTTATTGCCAGGACATTGCGTGTGGTCAATAAGTGCCTGCAAGTTGGTGCCTGGAATTGGAGTGAGTGATAGATACAGTAGATCAGGGTTGACGAATTTAGTCAGAATGAGGAGATAATACAAGCTTTGTCTCACAGATTCACCCAACAGGCATTGGAATAGCATCAAATTTGGAAATTGAACGAGTCTGAAGGCTGAGGTTCAAAACCAGCCTAGGCAGTATTGAATCTCTGGCTCCAGACTTCAATTTCTGTGCTGAGTAAGTCTCTCAGATAACGCTTTGATCATCTCCTTAAAGAATTATGGTTAGAGTCAAAGTTGTGATAAAAAGCCACTGAAAGTCAAGATGAAAGTAACAAGTCAAAATTTATAATAATACAATTCATCATCCAATAATAATAAAAAGAAAAAAAATTGTATAAAATTACTTATCTGTAACCATTGGGAAAAATTTTGCTACATCATTGATGGTTAGTATAAGTTCTGAACTTCTGAGATGGAGCAATTTCATTTTTTAAATTAATTTCTTCATTTTTTCTTGCAGCTTTTTATCACAATATTTTTGATCAGTGAACGATATCTATTTGCAAAAGTACCCAGCAATTTTAAGCATCCTGAAAACTGGATGTATAGCCTTGATGAAGCTTAGCAATAAATCAGAGAGAAACTTGTGTGTGAACAGACACTCTCCTGAGAGCTTACTCAGTCAGCAGTCAGAGAAGCCATTGAGTGAGCTTGTGTAGTCTGAACATGGCATTCACAATGACCAAGCATATCATTCTTTAAGTTTAATGCAGGTTTTTTTGGCAAAACATAGCATTATACAGGTCTATTATCATAGCAAAGATGCGCCAGACTGAATTTATAGCTAAGATACCTTGCCAGCATTAACTGCACAAAACACATAACTTTATACCAAACCGAATAAAGTCCCGAATCTATTACTACGGCTAATTATTCAAACTACTGCATGCAAACTCATCTTTCTTTCTCTCTCTCTCTCTTCCCCTTTCCATCCTGGTTAAGCAGCCAAAAAGACGACACTTATCTGACATGGGATGCCAACTAACTTTTTCTCACAGATTAAAAACTTCTCCTCCCCCTGCTAACTGCAAAAACCCTAAACATTAAAAATTCAGGATTCCATATTCAAACATTTCAAACCATCAAACTTTAATGGGAGGTCATTGACTGCTCATCAGTGGCTCATCTTTTCTATCTCTCTCCGAGTGTCTATGGTACCATATCTGCGTCAAAGGACTCCTCAACCAAAACGATTTGCTCATCCGACAAAACTCCCACACCAACCAAAACCAAACACACATGCACGCACACACATACCTCTAAACCTGCAGATAGATGTGAATACTTGTAAAATCCATGAAATTTAGGTAGTAGCAGCAACTTACCAGAACCAGATATCAGAACAGCAACGTTTTTCTTTTTCTCAGGAGGAGGATGACTTTCAATTTTATAAGAGTTCTGCAATGAAGACTCCAAATTCTGAATTGAAACACCTTGCGAGTCTGTAAGAAAGCAAGCAAGAAAAGTTTAAAAAGAAAAACAGACAGTTCAAAAACTGCGACGATGTAGATACAATTTTTAAGAACATTTGTTTCTATGTTAGAACGATTTCTTTCCAACAAGGTTTTCCAGTCAATCCCTGTTAAGATGTCCTAAATGAAAATAAAAAGGAAAAATAGTCAGAAATACTATATTGTATATATATATATATATATATATATATATATATATATATATAAATTATGAACACTGTATACGCTACTTTTTTCTTTCCTTCTCATATTTATCATGAGAATTGATTTTTTTTTCAAGTTATACATGAAATGTATACATTAATTATAAATACTGTATAGCCTGCTTTCTTCCTTGTACTTTCTGTTTCTTTTTTTTTCAAATATTGATTTTTAAAAAAAAGGAAGATGACAGTGTGACATAAAAAAAGAAAAATTTTCCTTCCTTTGCCCACTCTGTATATCATATCTTGTTTATAGCGTCCACTCTTAGTCTATTCAAAAGTAGTAAATCAGCAAATTATATACAGAATTTCCACAATCTTACAAGTAATAACTTTAGTCAAAGGCTTGCCTTAATTCCTGACCACAAACGATCCCTGATATTCAACGTATGTCTATAGTAGAATTATTAGTAATCTATTTACATTATACTCATAATAGACCTAATCTGTCGATGATGCTGTCCTCTATTCCTCATCACTAATAATCCCTTGGTTACTGTGATAAGTAAAAACCATATGAAACGCAAGACTAAAAATTTGTAAAGACACAAATCGCAGTTGTGCTGAGATACGAGAAGCAACAAAAGCAATGGGAAAGTACTTTTAAAAAGACGTTTGTAATGAATAATTAAAGAATGTAGATTTGGAGTTAAGGTTTAGGGTTATTCATTGATTAGAGTAATTGTTACTGGTGATGAATGATATTGTTGCTCTATCACTTCTAATTGCTTTTAGTATTTCACCACAATCCTACCAAGCATAGTACAATTCTAATTAATCCATTAAAAAACTTACAAACCCAGAAAAGAAAAAGAGCAGGACACTCAATAAGCATCAACATTTATTTATTCAACTCTTATATCAACACCAGAATAACAGTGATCTAACTCAAGATATCATTAGAAATGCTTCCAAAATCCTGTAGTTTTGTAAAAGGGTTAAAATAGATTTTTAAAAAGAAGAAGGGATTACCTCCTTTGTTTATCACAGTTCCAACAAATGACACTTTTTCATCCACTCTGAGCAAAGCCTGTGTGATAGGAACAACGTTTTGCTGATCAACAATGAGGATTCCGCCTAAGCCGCAGTTGTATGTTCTGACCATTTCACTTGCAGATACCTTGCCCTATACAAGAAAATTAGGATGTATAGAATAATCAAAGTGTTCACTAACTTGCCAGTTCAAATTTGTCTGACCACAGGTAAGTCAACATAAGGATAATTGATTGCCTCTCACCTTGCATTCAGTTACCCTGAGTCATCTTTTTATTCAAATATATATGAGAAAAACAAACAACACATTGACAAAATGTCATCAACTGGTAATTCTTCAAGATAGACTTAAATAAAAATAGAAAATAGAGCCAGAATACACTTTTTTTTAAAGATTTGCATTTTTAAATGTACCCATAAACTGATTGTTCCCTGACAATAGACAAAAGTCCTTGATATTTTTGGAAATCTCAAAAAATCTGACAATTTGTTAAAATCCCTCAAGAAACTAACTTTTTCCCTAGACAAGTGAGAACACTGATAATGTATATTTTAAAAGCAGAATGGAAGTTTCTCCAGTACTCAAAAAACTGATCATAGACAATAACCAAACTAAAAAAAATTTTTTTTCCTTCTCAATTTGATTCTCTGGGGGTAATTTAACCCTCTCCCCTTCCCCTTCCATCCTCTTGTGTTGATGCTGATAACTTAAAGAAGTATTTCTTGTGATAAGCTCAACTTAATCAAGTCTTGAATGTTGTTTGGATTATGTAATAGGTGCATGTGAGGCACAAGGTCACTAACTTGGGAGCAATATTGTATGTCGAAAATATGCATGTGGGCACCTATGAGAAAATGGCTGTGTGCGTGTGTGTTGAACCGTACCCATCCCTTTCCTATGAAAAGATGAATGGAGCCTGGTGTCAAGTGCTGCTGACCTCTTGCAAAAGATAATTGGCAAGCAAAGGGACAATTTAAGGATTGGTGCTGACAGGGTTGATAAAAGACCAGAGAAAGTGTGTGAACTTATGAGTGTGAGTGACACAGATCAATGAATTACAGAGAGAGGGGAAGCAAGCATTTAGAGAGAGATAGGGACAGATTTTAGAGTAGCAAGTTGAGGTGAATAGCAGTTTAGCCTCTGGTCCTTGGGGCCAGCAGGTATGTTTGAGTATCTCAGAAAATGGGCTAACTTGAAACGATTGTTTCGTATCATTTGCGTAAAATCCAATATTCTAGATGCTGGAATCTTTAGGCACCATTTCATATAATCACACCATCAAGGAGAGACAAAATAAAACATGGATTATTTTCATAACCAAATTCTTTGTTCTCAATATGGAAGCAGTTTACGTCTCTCACAGATAGAGTGTTTTCCTTTTCAGATTTGTCACGTTTTCCAGAGACGAGATCTCAACAAAATGGGCTTTTCAGAAGATTGCATCAACAGTGTTGTTGCAAGTATAATATGCACACATTGACAAAACCATGCAGCCAACATTTGGGGACATAGCTGATGGCCCCACATAAGAAAGGATTAAGGCAAGAAGTCTCTCGCCATTGTCCCCACAGTTATCTAACATGGACAAAATGTTGCATGTTGCCATAATCCTATGTTCACATGCAACTGTTAGTTTTCCAACTCTTCATAATTTGACATTTTTAAATCGTAAACAAAATACCATATTTGCGGGCAGATAAGATGCATATCTAATTTGGAAAAAAAAAAAGAAATGTTAATACTACTTATTATGACGGGGGTGGGGGGTCTACCAGAGCACAAAATGGATAACAATAGGGCTTGGATGAGATGCAGTCCCCTGAATACACTTGTAAACTATGTCTTATAGGCCAGCAAATATGTTGATTCAAGATTCAATTTTCATTTTGCAGCAAAGAGAAAGTGACAACCTACATAATGCTGTAGCCAGCCGAAAATGGGAGGGATGCTCCAGGAACTTGCATCGATTTCCACAGCCAAATGGTTAGGCAGAATCCTTGGAATGTTTTCCATGAGGCCTCCACCCGTAATGTGTGCAAAACCTTTAATGAGGTTTTGTTGCATTAAGGGTAAAAGAGCCTTTACATAAATCTTTGTAGGAGTCAGTAATTCCTCACCTGGAAAAGAAAACAAAAAAAATCTATAACAGCAATGAGTTAACTTGTATCAGGAAGTACGGAGACATCTCTGACCAGGTGTAAGTTGACTATTAAAGGGTGGAGTGAAATATATATGCACTGCACAACAAGTGATGTCATGACACACACACATTTTCATAAACTTCTTCATTCTGAATACCATGAATTATAAAATGCAAGTACCTATAGAAATATACATGCATGAAAATACATCTAGATTTTCAGATCTTAGCCAACAGGATTCCTCCAAAGGAAAGATAACAAAAAACATTATATCAAGCTGGATGCTAGTGTCTCAAGACACCAGTAACTGGAAAAAATTTATACTATACAGTGGTCTTTTTTTCAAGATTTTTTCATTAAACCCTTTAGTAAGACCTGTGACGTATCTGCAATCAGACCTTAGGAGGTCTGGCATAAGTTTGTGTATGACTGAAGGTATAAAATATATTTACATTCTATATCTTCAGTTGGCCCTTCCCTACCAGCAGAATTAGTTGTGACTATGTATGTGAAAAAAAAGTATAGACTTATTTGTTTAATAAATCTTACCTATGGGTATCTAAATAGCCAGTTATTATCCGACATTTTTTCCTCTATCATTATTGATTAGCAGAAAATCCTGCCTTTAGATCGGGTTTTCACTTAGTAAACAGAATTAATTTCTAACTATTATTTTGAATCACACATGATCCATGCTACTTTTGATCCAGATTGACCAATACCTGCATTATGAACTGTTATTGCTGTTGTCATAAGCATTTGGAGATCCATGAACAATACTTAGCATCTGTACTAAATTTGGTTCAGATTGGCCAATCAGTTCCCAAGTTATGAAACTGCTCTATTTCAATAAGGATTTCTGATTCCAATTTTCCTTGATTCTAATTTTCTTGTGTCTTTTTGCTGAATTCTTTCCTGTTTCTTCAAGTGAAAAACTGCGGTTCACTCTTCTCTAAATGAAAAAGAAAGAAATAGAATAATCTTTTAATGATCAATACTGATTAGAAATGATCTTACCAACAATCCAGACTTACCAAGAGTTTTCCCTGAGGAGACTGGGGAGGGCATGCCATATGAAAGATCGTTGATTTCGATGATTTTACGGACAAGGCTGAAACCATTGCTGTGGATGCCACTGGATGGAAGCCCAAGTACCACATCTCCAGCCATCATCTTATTAGGGTGAGGCAGAAGCCGATCTCTCTCTACGGCTCCAACAGCAAATCCAGCAAGGTCATATTCCCCTGATGTATACATGCCAGCCATTTCAGCAGTTTCGCCACCTGGTAAGGAATAAGTTGAAGATAAGTTTTAAATAATAAGCTTTAACCTCAAAATCAGCCAATCAGAGGACCAAGTGTCAAATCTGAATATTCTTGAATATCTGATCAATCCTAGCTTCTTATCAGGGTTGCTAGATTCAGCCAGAGACTAACACTGACATAGGAATAGCATCCAATTTGGAAATCTAGCAAGTCAAATACCAGCCTCTCGAAGCAGGCTTGCCAAAAGAGAGAGAAGACAAAGCTTCAATGCCTGCATCAAGAGGACAGTATTGAACCACTGCCTCCAGACACTAGATTTCTAATTTCAACACTATTCCAATGCCTGTGTTGGGGGGGGGGGGGGGAAATTCCTTTCCTGTTACATAATGATTTGTAGAATAACAAATAAAAGATTGCCATTCTAACAGTTGGCTTGCCACTTGATGGTAAAAATAAAATTTAGCTAGAACTATTTTGGAAAATTGCCTGATAATAAGTGTTGAACTCACCCACAAGGGCACATCCAGCCTGGCTGCAACCATGGGCCACTCCCTCAATTACATCTCTTGCTTGTTGGACATCCAGATGGCCACAGGCAAAATAGTCAAGAAAAAAAAGGGGCTCAGCCCCATGGGCAAGAATATCATTCACAACCATTGCAACTAGATCAATGCCGACAGATTTATGAAAGCCAACAGCCTGAGCGATCTGGAATGAGAGAAGAAAAAATATTTAAAAATCAGGTCTGGTTGGTCAGTCAATAGAAACAATCACAGTCTTTTGGCAGCATGCCGTGTTGCAAGTAATCAATTAAAAAAATTGGAATAACGGATCATCAATGAATAGCTTACTTCTTTCACCTTTTGCTGGACTAATAAGTGTGCGTCCGCTTTTTTTTTTGAAAATTCAAACTAAAGATCAATTTAACATAAACACACAAACTGTTGGCATTACTGGTCCCAAACTGACCAAAGAGACTCAAAAAAACAGTAAATTGAAAAGATGAAAGAAACTTTTTTGATGGTATTAGTCATGTATTCCTGCAGATTTTCAAGGTTGTAGCCTCCAAAATGTGACCAGGTATGCCAGGAGATACACACAAATCCAGATACAGACACTCAAAGAAGGGAAGAATCTGGAGCCCACCATGCTGGTTGGTCAGACAGGCCATTTGAGGGGCTACAGTGATTCAATATTTATCATATAGGAAATATACATTACTTACAATACAAATTTTTTCAACTTTTACCACATTGTAGGCGATTTTGTTTGCCAAGCAAAATGTTCATCCTGCCACTGCAAGTGACTGATCACCAAATGATAATGTGTTTGAATTTTCTGGTAGTGTAGTCAATTTCAGTCATACAAGGGTAGACACACAAATTACAGGCTTTCACAGCTACCAAGCACACAAAATCTTGGCACCCTTGTGAAAGAACGCAAAGTGATAAAAGCTTAAAAGGATATCAAGTCTTTTAACAATTCTAAGCTTTTCAAGGAGATGAGGATGCTGGTTCAAATAATTCATGAAATATCAAAAATGTTACATTTTTGATTTTATTAATAGTAATTGAATCACCATAACTACTATCACCAAATAATTCATGAAATATCAAAAATGTTACATTTTTGATTTTATTAATAGTAATTGAATCACCATAACTACTATCACCAACCCACCAACCAGCTAGTGATAAGGTATTCTTCTATTTTCACTAAGTCGTTAACTTGTATCAGGAATACCAAACATACAATTTTTGACTAGAACCTTCCAAATGGGCAGGAATACTCCACTAACTAGCTTCAAGAAATTTTTATTTTTAGAAAATTTTTCAGGGTCTTTTTAGACCTTTGTAATCTTGAGTCAGTGTTCCTGGACACACCTTCTTGTCTAGTCTTGCAAATGTGTATAAGTACTCCACTAAACACTCAAGAAATGGCTTTTTGCAAAAAATGCTTTTTTTGTGAAAAGAAATAGGTGGGGGTGGGGGCTCTTTTTGGACTCTTGTACAATTGTGTCAGTGCTACCAGACAAGGATTCACTTAATGGCTGGGTGGCGAGATCTTTTATTTCATTAATGGTAATTTTTTTAGATGTCTGTCAATTGTCATCATTTCATCAGAAGCCTAAAGACAGAATTTGATTGAGAAGAAAATTATCACTTTTTTCTACCTTCAATTTGGTGCCAACACCATCTGTAGCCGAAACAAGCAATGGATTCTTGGAGTAGTTAGCCTGGTGGAGATTGAAAATGGCACCGAATGAACCGAGAGCAGCATCACAGCCAGGTCGTTTGGTCGCTTTGGCCAAAGGTTTGATTAACTCCACCAAGGAATTTCCAGCTACAATATCAACTCCTGCTTCTTTATAGGACAGGCCATTCGTCATTGAACTAAAAAGAAAGTTATCAAGAAAAAAATCATTAGTCGAAACAATTTTTTTCAATTTTAAGAAGTCGCAAAGCTTGGCTGCCCCATGGTCATACTCCCTCGCTTCATTAAAATCTGAAAAATGTATATAAAACAGAATTCATTTCTCTATACAATATTACTCCAAAACTATGAGTTCCATTTCAACACTCATATCAGTAGTTCACGTAAAAGTGATTTACAAACTTTAGTAAAACAAGTCAACCCGAGTTGGGCTGCTATATATGCCTGTCAGCACTGTTTTTTCTGTCTGGCTACTTGAGAAAATAAAGTCAAAACTCAATAAGAGGAGTTAGATAAATGCAATTGTTTGGCAAGTTGCCAAGTATAATTAAGTATAATTTTAGATAAATAAATAAATTAAATATATAAATATATATAAATAAATTAAATAAATACAGTCGTTTGGTAAGTTGCCAAGGGGGTAAACTATATCAAATTTCTGACCAAGATTTCTTTCATCATAATTTTAGTAGTTTTTTCTCATAACTATTCAAACCATCAGCCACTCGTAAACAGTACTGATTGGAAATAAAGAATGAGATTGAGGCCTAACTACAACTCGCATCCATTTCGCCTTTTTCTTATTCTTTATTTCAAATCCACATTTTTCTTAATGATCAAGAATTATCAACAGAAGTGGTCAATAAATAACAAACAATGGTTTCAAGCAATTTCTGGAGACTAAGACTTGAACAACCACCAAATCATGTCACCCTCAAAGCATCTGAGGCAAGATAAAAAAGATGGGAAAAATAGGTCCAACATGAATTAAATAAAATGCTTCATGATATTGCAAACCGTACATTTCTCAGCTGACTGGGTCTAAGCTTAGAAAATTGGGATATGAAGTCTTACAACATCCTCCATATTCACCTGATATTTTTCCAATAGATTTTCTTTTCAAGCATTTTGAACTTCATATCCAAAATAAAAGGTTCAATAATAGGGGAGCAATAATTTGCGTTTTTACTGAATTTGCGATCATAAAAACAAAAGAAAGAAAAGGGAAAAAGAAAGAAAGGGGAAAGAAAACAAGAGAAAAAGAGAAAGAGAGAAAGAAAAAGAAAGGGGGAAAGAGAAAAAGAAAGAAGGGAAAAAAAGAACATAAGTGAGAAAGATAAAAAAAAGGTAAACACAAGGAAAGAGATAAAAGCGAAAAGGTAAAAAGAAAGAGATAAAAGCGAAAAGGTGAAAAGAAAAAAAGAGAAAGTGATAAGAAAAAAGAAAAGAATGGAAGAGGAGAAGTAAAAAATAAGAGAAGAGGAAAAAAGTAATGGTAAAAAAAAGAGAAAAAAATAAATAGAAAGAGAAAAGGTGAAAAAAATAGGGTGAAAATTAGGTAAAAAAAGAAAAAAAACAAGGAGAGGTATAAAAAAACGAGAGGTGTAAAAAACGAGGAAAGGTGAAAAGAAAGTAACTATTTAAGCCACTAGTCAGAATTTTCAACAAGCAAAAGAAAAAAAGAAAAAAAGAAAAAAAGAAAAAAAAAAAAGGGAGAAATGTATGCAAATTTTCAAGTTTCTACTATGAACAGTTAGAGCTATTGATGAGAAAAATCCAAGTAATTCAGCCACCAGTCCAAATTTTTAAAAAATAAATCAAAAAGACTGTTTCCCTCCTCATTGAAGGGAGAATGTATGCAAGTTTCTTTTTTGATCCCTTTGGAGAGGCATGAATCCACTTCTTCCTCCAGCTATTGGTAAAATAGTTGGGCAATTTGAGCCCTTTGGCTTGGCATCATCAGGACAGTGCTCCAACCACATAAAACCTACAACTGCTACAGAAACGGGTAAATAACTCCAGGGTAGATGCTGCCATGTATCAGTCAAAGAGAAACAAAACCTTTGCCCAATTTGGCTGGAACAATCTATTATCATAAGGTAGATTTCAAAGGGGGCATTTTTCTTTTTTATGATCCCCATAAACCATCCAGACCACTTTTATCATCATTACTTCAGGTCATTTAATTGACTATCTAGAAACTCTAGAAATATAGGGTTGGCCCCCCAAAATCTGTTGGGTTCATTAAGTCGAAAGTGAAAAAAACAATCAACATTAACTTAGTTTTATTTTACCATCTTCTGCCATCTTTCGGGAAACTCCATGATTCCAACTTCCCAGAATATTCTATATAGCTGAGGCCTTTAGTGCTTGTTGACCCATCTATAATACCAGCATATTGGATTGTGCAATATTTGAATACCTGTGTAAGTGCACTTTAAAGGTCTGCAAATAGTCACCAAAATCTAAAAATTAAAAGATAGTGACTATAGTTCTCAAAGTGTATTGTGCTTATTCTCAAAGACAGACAGACAGACATGTGAGACCAGGACCCGCCTTAAGACTGTTATCGAACCTCTGCCTCCAGACAATCTCAATTTCCAGATTCAATGTTATTTCAATGCATGATTTGGTCAAGTCTCTCAGATAATGTTCGGATTATCTCCCCTTCAGGCCAAATCAAGCAGCACGATCTTGGATGTATTAGCTGAGTTTATATGAACATTTTCATAGATAAATACAGGAGAATTAGAGATTGTGCAATAGATAGAGAGTAACATCATACATTTCCTATTTTTACAGCTCAGACAAAATGGAAATATCCCTAAAAACATTAATTTCAAAGAAATTCACTATAAATTGGAATTTAAATTAAAATCTGTACACTTTTTTTTTCAACATTCTGATAGATATTCAAATCATTTGAAGCTGAACAAGTTCATTTTTAGTAGGGGGGAAAAATATGGGCATTTCTGTTTTTTTTTTTATTTAACCCAATTGTATTGTATTTAAATAATTAAAAAACAGTAGTAGAAAACAGACAGAAAAATAAATTTTGTCCAAGGTTTTTGGGGGTTTCCAATCATACCCTTAAACTAAAATATATATTTGTTTAATTTATCCATATGTGAATAGTCCTGTCATTTCTGACAGGTAGTAAGCTAGAGTACAAATATTTCAGATATTTTTGCCAAACAGAGAAAGAGTAACTGTACTGATATCAGCCCAAGGGTGACCTAGAAGTGTGTGAAAGATAGAAATAGAGAAAGAGTGAATGAAAATGGTGAAACAATTTTTAAAAAACAGATCTTTTATTTAAAAAAATACCAGTACAAGATTTGATTGTTGTTGGTCCAAAATGATTATAGAGACCAAAAAAATTAAAAGCTCTTTTTCCGAAAAACAAAAAATGCTTTGGATGATGCTTAGTCATGTACTCATGCAAATTTTCAAGGTTGTAGCCCCAAAAATGTGAATGGGAGTGCTCGGGACGAAGACACACACACACACTCACTCACACAGTGACAGACGTGCAAAGAGTGAAGATTCTGTAGGCCACTTAGCTTGGTTAGTCAAGCAAGCAGGCAATTTGTGGGGCTATGATAATTTGATATTAAAAACCATCAACCAACATAGACAACCTAGGTTTCCTCAGTTTTCAAGAGATGCTAAACGGCTATATACCTAGTATGTGTACAGGCTGGAGAAATAGAGCTAGAGGGCTGAAAATTTTAATATTTACTCTTTATTATGTTTAATAAAACTGGTTTTTGTTTTTAGAAAAATAAAAAGTTCTAGGGATGGGGGCTCAATTTAGAACGTACGTTTATCCTAAATCGGCTCCTTAGTTTGTATCCAGCAGGGTTCATGCTTGTTTTTTTGAAATTTCAACTTCCCAGAGATCCAGCAAAAGACAAGCTGTAACTAATTCGTTGATGAGCCCTTTTCCAATTTTTTAATTGATTATCCCCAACAAGGCATGATGCCAAAAGATGTTGGTCATATGAAAGTTTCTGTTGAGTAACTAACCAGAAGTGTTTTTTTAACACAATTTACAACATTACTGGTAGAAAAGGAATTATCAAAAGAGGGGAAGTTCATCAACGTTTTAATTACCATATTTGATGGGATATGAGATACTCCAAATACTACAATAATAATTTTGTTCATTAGAAGTATTCAAAGTTTATAGTTTTTTTTTCCCCAGATAAAATACAATACTGTAGTGGAGAATTATATCAACTGTGGAGATTTTGCATTTGTTTTTCTGGAATTTCTCATTTTTCTTCAGGAGGAATTTTTGATACTTCCAATTCAACTGTTAGAAGAAAAAAAAGATTCACATTTGAAAAAATGAGAGCAGAGAAAAAGGTCTAATTGGCTATTATAATAAGTATCAAGCAGAGAGAGAGAGAAAAGGAAATAAGGGTTAGATTCATTCTAGGGGGGATTCAGAAAGTGATTAAGGGGAGGTAACTTATTAAAGTTATTTCCCTTGCACTTTTTGGCATAAATTTTATTTTCAAATTCTGGTAACAAAATAGCTCTAATTTTTCATCCTATTTATGCATGAGTTCCATGGAAGTTACAAGAGATCCACGAATCTAAAGAAATTAAGGAAATGGATTGAAATAGAGGGGAAAAAAAATTTGATGAGGGAATAATAGGAAAATGGAAAAGAAAGAGTTAAAGAAAAAGACAAACAGAAAAACTGAAAGAAATATGAAAGACCAGGTAAAAAGAAAAGGTACAGAGGAAAGAAAAAAGGAAAAAACATGAAGGAAAAAAAACAAAAAGAACAGAAATGAAGTGGAGGGAAACAATTTTTTTTAAAACCCCATGATGACATGAATGAAGAGTGTCCCATCTTTTTTTCCTCCCATGGAAGATTTGCACAAAATAGGGGAGGTAACTATAACAAAATAAATGCAAGCGTAGAAGACATCTTAATCCAGTTATTTAATCAGTGTTCCCTTGTTTTATTCATAAAATGGAATGTAGAAACTTGAAGACAAAATAGGAAATTGAAAAGCACAGACAAACAAAATGAGAAGCAGATATGAACTCTTGAAAAGAAATAGAAAGATTGATTGTGGAAAGCCGCTGTGGCTACAAATGGATAATGCCAATTATTAGTAAAGAAAACAAAAACTAATTAAGAACATTATTTTCTAATGCATGGATACCACTACATGATGATTCTCTTTTCAGTCTCATAAAACATTTTAAAATGGCATTTTTTTGTAAAGTATTTTCCAATAGTTACAATCTTTGAGCATATAAATGAGGAATAATAAAAACAAAATAATATAATGAAATTAAAATTCTCAAGCAAAGGTTACACTGAATAACTGTCAAAAAAAACTATGTCAAGAAGTTTTATTGCATATCAATTCATAAATTCATTCAAGAGAATCTAAGTTATTCAATGGGAGTAACGTCTGATTAAAGTTACTCCCCTTGCACTTTTCAGTTAATTTCTCAATCCACAAAACAGACCCATATTTTTGATCCTATTCACTGAAGAGTTCCACATCTGTTAAAAGTGGTCTACGAATCGGAGAATTATTAAAAGAGGAGTTTATTTTTTGATTACATTTTGAAGATAAAACTTATATACAAACTAAAAAATAGGAATACAACTATACCTCGTATAGATCAGTTGTTATTTTTTTTTCAAATTTGTCTGCAATGTTAAGTTATCTTATAATTTAATGTGATTATTTTCAGCTTAACTTAGTTTTATTTGTTTGCACAGCAATACCTTATACTACATAGAAACCCACACCATTCAAATAATCCAAATTTCTTTAATCCAAATCTCCCCCCCCCCCCCATAAACAACAGGATTTTAAAAAGCCAGCCAACTCAACGAGCTCATGGACCCTATTGATACCTTGTGAACCCACTCCCTCCTTCTTAGTCTCTGGATCCCAGTTAGGGGATTGCTGATGTAGTCTCGTTGGAAGTTACTTAATTCACATGGTTAGAGAGTATTCTATGTAGAAAGATATGATATGAAAAAATGAGAAAAAGGTGAAGAAGAAAGATTAGTGAGCAATTAGTTCAATTAGGACATTCATACAAAAATTCATGTTCCAGGAAAAAAGATATTGCACACCAGCAATAATTATTGAAAAGATGCGTACAAAAAAAAAAAAAAAAAAAAATGAGAGACTTCTTTTTTTCCTGACAAATTCAAAAAGTAGGGCTTAAAAATGTGAATATGGTGTATTCAGAGATGAATTGTTGTGTGACTATATCATTATTGACATAAGGAGAGATCGAACAAGGAAATGGCTGATGGATATTGATTAATCCGATTTAAATAAAACTGAAAATTTGTAAAAAAAGGAGAAGTGACTGTAAACCATGCACAAGATGAGAACAGTTTCGCTTCAGTCAACGTACACATGGCACGGGCAGGGCACGGGCAGAGCACAGGCAAACTATTGTAGTAGTCAGGGTGCATACAATCCTGGAAAATACAACAATCGCTACCAACCTGATGTGGTCAGTGTGAATACGTCGGATTAATTTTCCTCAGCTAAAGGACAAATATGCTGAGAATGAAGTGATAGCACGCACTTGATCACAACTGGTTTCCTAATCTTTTCTAAAGTGATGAGGTACTACTAACATATATGCAGCCATGTTTTGAAGTTTTCTTTAATATTTTTTGTCCAGGACATTGGCATAGGCGGTTATAAAAATTCCATCGGACATTTCAAGAGATAGTGCAGGAGTTTAAAGAAGGTACATTGTGTGAATGAATCTTTGTATTGCGATCATGATGACAACAATTTTGTAGTCGACAGCATGGAAGAAATACGCCAGGCACACCAGAATTTCAGTGGTTAACAAACCCACTAATAGAGGGCACCATTCCCTTGAAACTCGTCACAGGTAGTGATATAAACATTCTACAAATCATGTACTACAATAAAATGAAAATAAAGGCAGATATAAACACAGCTAAAGTAAGACTGACATCATGAAATAAAGTGCCAGTCTCAGGCAAAGTGACTCAAACCACTAAAAAAAAAAAAAAAAAAAAAAAAAAGTTTTTTGCTAAAAGTTAGTTCTACTGATACATATAAAAATATCCAGCCCATATTAGACAAAGACTCAAGCAAAAAAAAAAACTGAATTTGATAAAATGAGTCAACTTAATATAAAACCCAGAAAACATATCATAAGAGAACGGTGAACTTTTCAAGAGCCTATGTTTTCAAGGTCAAGTTCATATAAAAGATGCAGAATCTGTTGTTGAAGCATTCAAGAAATTTTTGTTTGCGATGCAAATGGAAGCTAAAGTAGAATTAGACAGAATAAAAGTGGCTTGGATGATTGGAAAAGTCACAGAACCTATAGGACGAGTGAGTGTAATGTACATTGTATATAAGCAAAACAAGAGATCGCGCATTTATTTAGACCTCAGAAACTTGAATAAAGCAATCCAGCGAGCTCCATAAACTGTCAACATGTGAGGATGTAACGGCAAAAATATCAAGAGCAAAGTTTGGCGGTTGAAATTGGATGAAAAGAGTTCCAAATTATGTACCTCCATAAATCCATTTATAAATGCCTCAGGTTACCCTTTTGGATTTCCTTGGCACCAGAGATCTACCATTTCACTTCAAGTCAAATGTTTGAAGACACGAAGAATGTCAAAACATCAATGGATGATGATGTGATTTGGGGATCAGAAACATAATCACTTTTACAGTCAGGAAAGTCTTAGACACATGCAAACCTAATGTGTCACTAGACAAGAAGAAATAAATTGCAATACCAGAACTAATGTTCCTGGGCGACTGATTCACTGCAAAAAGATTGCAACCATGCCCAGAAATTGTGGAACCTGTTGTTGCATTCCCACCACCCAAAGAATTATCAGATATTGCTAGGTTCTTGGGAAGGGCCAAATATCTCACCAGATACACTGAGAACCTCAACAGATATTTCATATGCAAAGCCTGTTCAGATCAAACGTAACATTTGCATGGGATCCAGAACATAAGCATGAATTCCAGGATTTAAAACAACTTCTGTCATCCCAGCCAATTATACAGTTTTATAACCCATATCTGTCAATCAAAATGTCATGCAATGCAAGGACTAGGCTTGATACTGGAACAGCTGTAAGGTAATCAGTGACAACAAGTTGCATATGCATTATGCACAATTACAGAGAAGATACGCATGGATTGCGTGTGAAACACTAACAATGCAATTTGCATGAGTGCTTTCACAAGTACATCAATGGAAATTTTGCACTGGTGGAATCAGACCACAAGCCACTTGAATCTACATTTTAAAAATCACTCAATAACCGTCTGCCTCGTCAACAGTAGATTAGACTCAAGGTACAGAGGTAGGACCTTAAGTTAGTTAAATACAGGGCAAGAGTATGTACGTATCTGATGCACTGTCATGTGTAGCCCTGCCGAACACCAAATCAAGATGTAAGAAATTTTAGCAACAGACCTTGACATTGAAGCACAATTTGTAGCTATCCTAAAATAAGTGCCCATGAGTGATGAAATCAGATCAGCAACATCGTCTGATCAAACTATGCAAGCATTGAAGAATCTCATAATGTACAGATGGCCAGCAAGTGTGAAGCAATGCCATGCAGAAATAGCAGAACAGTAACCCTAAAGAAAACACACGTTGGTCATCAAAAGTCCAAACACCATGCAAGAGTGTCAGAATTTAGGCAGGCATTAACAAAGACATCAACAATGTTGTGTAGAATTGTAACACATGCACCACCAAAACAACCACCCATAAATCATGAAAAACCCTCTCAGTCATCGTAGAGTAACAGTAGACGTGTTAATATAACAACAAAGATTATTTGGTTATTTTTCACCAACTATCCAGATGTATATCAGATACCAAACAAATCCAGCAGTATAGTGATAAAGGCCATGAAACAGAGTTTCAATTGATCTGGTGCAAAAAGTCTTTTTAAACAGTGGTGCAAATTTCATGTAGAGCGGGTATCAACAGTTTGCAGCTGATTGGGACTTCAAAATCTCTGTCTCATCATCACACTATGCACAAAGTAAAGACTTGTAGAAAAAACTGGGAAAACAGTGAAAAGGATCTTGCGAAAATGCAATGATCAATCACTGAGAGTAGATGATTTGTAGCAATCCAGATCACAAGGAATCACAGTCAGAGATGCTGATCAGGAGAAAGTCTAGACATAATCGATCAAACATTGCAACACCAAAAAAGAACTGAACTATTTGGAAAACTGTGAATGAGAACTAAGCAGAAACGCCATTTTGATTGACACTGAGTTCAAGAGCTCAAACCACTGCATCTGGAGATACAATCCGTATCTGTGATCTCGAGCAAAGTGGACTGAACTAGATATCACATGAGCAGAGGTACCAACAAGATCATTTAACACTTAAGTCAAGTCAGGTGCCGTGTCCCGACAAAATAGGAGATTTACTGACAGAAACAACACAATTGAGATGATCAAAAAAAACGTAGCTACTTCTAAGATCACACCCAGACTGGCAAATTTATGATGATCTAGTTATACAGTGAAACCACCTTACAAACTGGACTCACAAAGACTCACTTAGCAAAGATATCAACACTTTTCAATACAGACAATAGGGAGGTGCTCTTCCCTTTTTGATTTTAAGCTTAATTCTCATTTTCAGCCTCTGATCTATTTGCTCCATGTACATTATAACTGGAAGGAATCCCATGGATCTTTCTGATAGTAAAAGACTGAAAAACAATTTTAATAACTTTATCACTATCAAAAGGGTGATGACATAATAGGATACATGTAAGTGCTACAAGAGTTACTTCCCTTAACACACGTGTATGAAATAAAAGTAACATCAGTCTTCTTCGTATCCCCATCATTCATCAATTTCTAATCAATTACTAAATATTATATGGGGCACTCAGTGCAGTAGTAATGGTCTGTGAAATTACCTTGCTAACCAGGTCTTCATGGTAAGGTAAGGCTTTCAAGTTATGCATGTTGGTGGGGGTAATTAAAAATTAGAACAACAAAAGAGCAAAATGTATAAAAAAAAAACAAAAAGACAAAAATTGGCTTGGAAGGAAAATAACAATTTATTACTCAGTTTTTGCTTTTTTTTTGGTTTGAAAATAAGATTCATGTTTCCATTTTAACATAAACAACAAACAATTCTACAAAAGAAAACTTTTTTGGTCTGAATTTTTTTCGATGAATTATTATTATAGACTGTTTTACTTGGAGTAGTGTCCCCACAGGGGTTATTTTAGTCCCAGCATTTTGGCTGTTTTCCCCTCCAGCCTTTTTCAGGTATCTATCGAAGTCAGTAAGCTACTGGGAATTCCAAACAAGCCCTCTAACCTATTACTATTTGAAAGAAAGATTTGGATTGAAATTATCAGATTACCAACTATATGAGGGCCAGAAAGTACAACAGCTGAGACATTGTTACCATAAGATTACTATTTTTTTTTAAAAAAATGTTAGAAATGAGTTAATGATACCCACTGTCTTCACAACAACTCCACTGCTTTGTTATTTTTTTTTTTCACTAATAAACCAAATATTTCTAACAGTAGGGAGAAAAAACTGATGATTAAACACTGATTTTGAAGTAGTTATATATATATATATATATATATATATATATATATATATATAAACCTGAATGCATTGCTAATTATTTCACTATAAAAATGCATTAAAAATCGAGATAAAAAAATTCTGTTAGTGATCAGGATTCAGTGCAGGTGTTACTAACAGAATGAGGATGATACATGTATAATTCTACATGCTCAGAGCACAAAAGAAAAAAAAGAAAAAAAAAAGCAAACCTGAAAGAAAGCAATGAGTTCCGTAAAGATTCTGTTTAGGTTGCAAAACAGTTCTAGAAATAATTTTTTTTCTTCATTTTTAGGTGGTTTCTATGCATTCAATCGTCAAACCAACCAGAAATTTGTTAGTTTTTAGAAAAAAAATTTTTTCAAAAGGTTTTAGGAGGGAGGTTCTATTGACAATGTAACTATAATGCTAAACTGGACACTTACTTTTTGCCCACTGATATCATGTATCCAGGTATTTTCTTCTAGAACACTGTCATAACCTAAGCCAAATCTTTACAAAGTTTTTTTAGAATGTTACTGGAATGAGGGTTCACCACAAATGACCAGAGTGTCAAAAAAGATGACATTTACCTGGTCAGAACTTTGTAGCCAATGTCTTTCCTGTAGAATGCATCTGTGAAGTGGATAAGACCCGCACTTTTTTGAGCTTTGTCAGAAGCAGTTTGGTAATCTTTTTCTTTTGCCACCACTGCCAAGACCCGACCACCTGAAGACACCAACTTATTGTCTTTGATGCTAGTACCAGCATGGAATATGGTTGAACCAGCATCATGAGCTTCCTTCAAACCTGGAAAAATAGGAGAAGAAAAGAAAAAAAAAAAAAAATCTTAAATCTTATATGAAAGCTGTTATCAAGTGTTCAGTGTCTGTCACACAAAAACAAACTGATATATAAAAATCAACAATACCCAGCCCCAGCCGTGATTTGATAGCCTGTCCTGTACGATGGCAGTCAAGTAGCATACCCGTTAGGCCAGATTTACACGACATGGATAGATTAACAATTGGAAATGCAAGCAGCAGGCACAGGTTGAATGACTGCAGCTGATAACAGCTTTATGGCTAGGCCGTAGTTTTTATTTACATTCCCTACATTGGAGGGAAATCGGGATCAGAAGAGTGAGTTGCACCAGTCCACAATTCATCCCATCACATAAAAGCCTACGCCACTTTTTTATCTGTTTGTAGTATATTTTTTTTCTTCGTCAGTGATTTTGCTAGAGCAAACAAAAATATCAAAAAAGTGAATCCTGTCGTGATTTGAACATCTAGCCTGAAAATAGGCAAGTGACATATCGATTAGCCCACTGTTTGCATAGAGGATGAAAAAAACTACAATATTTTTTTTTGAGAGGTTTATAAATGTTTGTATTCACTTGGATCGGTCACTTATACTTCATTTTGTTTTTATTCAAATAATAATGATGAATCAAACTCCTCTAGAACAACAAAAGCTAAATTCAACATTTCCTTTGAATTTTTATAAGTATTTTGCTGAACATGGTATATTGAACCTCTTGAGCAAAGAGATATTAATATAGTACAACACAAGGCTACAAAGATAGGCACTTTGTGAGGGTCAAACTCATTACTATAGCAAATAATCAAGCATGAATAGCAAGTGCAAATCAATTTTAACAAATGATAGGAAAAGTGACAGATGAAGCAATTGTATTTATATGCCTCCTCACGGGGCCCTACAGACATATGTGTGGGTAAAAACAAAATTGCCCAATCCCTGTGGCCAGCGTCACAAAGGCATCAGGGAAACCCATGGCCCTCCTCTTCTAGTGCAATGGGGAGGTGCAGCCCTGGGGTTTGAAATACCAGGACTAAGTTTGTTTCATTTGAGCCATCTCTTGCCCAAAGACAAAACATGACTGATCGTGGCCAAAGACCCAAGAAGTGGAACGATGAAGATAAGAAATAACAGAAAAGATACAAAAAGTTGAAAAAAAAAAAATAAATAAAAATAATCTATATATATCAGATAAATAAAGAAACTCACCAGTAATAGGGATCCCTTTCTTGTAAGAGCCTGGATAACCCCCACTCACGACAACCACACCCAAAACTTTACTCTCTTGGTCAAATTCTGGCATGTGATCTTTCAATGTTCCTTCCACACAAGCTTTTCCCACAACAAACAGATCAGAATTCAATAAAGGAAGGATAGACTGAAAAAACGAAATAATTCCAGAATAACAATCAATAAAGAGTGATTTTTGTAGCCTCTCTCTAATTAGTTTTCATTTGAAGTACCGTGCATAATTATCAAAATTTGGTACTTTTCGACTGTCAGGGTCCAATGAGAATAGTAAATGAAAATAAGGGGAAGCTACTCCCACTAAACCATATTACTGAAAAATGTACGATCGGACATTTCAGAAATATCTATTTATTTGTCATCTCTTTCCCAACCATATAAAAGCTCTTTGCTGTCGTTTTTTCAACAAATCAAGTGTGGATTTCTTGCATAAACAAACACAGATATTTCTAATTAGAAAATTGCAGATCGTACAATTTTTTTTCCAATCATTAAAAATTAGAATAATTCATTGAAATTTTGAAATAATCTGATTAGTTGTCTAACTCTTTGCAAAGAAAAATTGTTCAATCCAAGGAATTTGCTATGTATGTCAATAACTGAGGTCAAATGTGATATTAAGTATTGAAAGACTGATGTAACGATTAAGTTTTGGTAACCATCATTCAAGAAAAATACATTATAACTACGGAAACTTCTCCAGTTGATACCTGAATTAAGTAATAGTCATTAACTTCAATCCAAACAAAGGCCATGGATATTCTATAGGCTGCTTCTATTCAAAGTTCAAATTCATGCAAGAGAAACTATCTAAACAACTTTTGGGTTGCACTGTTGATATCACTTATTACAACTACAGGTAGACCTTTCTGAAAGTTATCTGGTTGTAAATGATGTTGGTAGGTATCCCATTGCTGGAAATACTTTGACTGTTGCTATTCAAAGAGCTCAATTTTTTAAAGCTGGTCAAGGGAGGAGGGAAAAAAAAAATTCAAAACTGGCCAAACTTTTTTGGTCACCAGATCTATTATAAGCATCACAGATGAAAACCTGAAAAATGAACATTTGAAGAATGTAGGTGTGGTTGGAAACGAAGGAAAAAAATGATTTATTACCTGTGTCTCAGGGTCTCCGAAACGGCAATTGAATTCTAGAACACGTGGTCCCTCAGCAGTGATCATCAAACCTGCATACAACACACCTGAGAGAAAAACATTAAAATATATACATATATAAATGATTGAAAAAATTAGAACTTCTGAGTCAAAAATGAGGGTCCTTTAAAGGAATCGGTCAGGTCAGGGATCACACCCTACTGCTTGTACCATGTAACCCAATACAACCATTTGTATCTAATTTGGGAGAGATGGGCACCAGTAAGTAACCCTATACAGTCCCATGAAATGACATGAAGAACCCAGCATGGTACCCAGACAATAAACTGGGTCATGAGAGAATTTGATTTGACTAATCATCCGGCTTCCAGAAAAAAAAACATTTCTCAAAACTGATGGGCCTGTTGGCTACTTGTCTGCTCTTTGTTTTGATTTTTGTTGTGATTGAATTGTCTCCAGATGAAGATTAGTGGATTAACATTGATTAAACAGACCCAGTTTTTGAAGTGGATTATTTTGTATATGTTATAAACACTTTCATTCTTTACTTTTCATCGTATGTTTTGAGGATATTCAAGTGGATTAATAAAAGATCAGCTTTAAAAGCATACCGATTTATATCAGTTGAATACAATTTCGTTCTTTACTTTTCACTGTTTATTATATATTTTATGTATATATAAAACCTTGGTTCAGAAATTAGGAAAATGCAGAAATCCAGGTCACCTCCTGTCCCAAGCTTGTCAGATAGATGGTATGGTACTGTATTATACTGATATCTACAAAATCCCATAAAGCCTATGAGTCACCCTGCCATGTGAAAAACTAAGACTTACCTACATATGGAATGCCTTCTGACTTCATTCCATCAATAGCCTTTTGAATAATATTGCGTTCAATAGTTGCAAGCTTTGACTCAGAAATCTGTAAGAAACGGTTTGGAAAAGTCAATGAAAAATGGAATTAGAAGGTTTTTTTTAAAAAGGAAGAAATATCTGGTAGACAGAATATAATAGTTCTGAGAGAGGAATCTTGTAGTTTAACATGGATTAACATAGGGTTAAAATTTGGAGGAAGAAGAACTAGATTAGAAAAGAATGAAGGATTCCCCTATTTGCTTTGTGTGACTTGTAGTTGAACTTGTAGTGGAAGCAATTCTGTCCTTCATTAGCCGAGTAGTGAAAATTTTTAATTTAAAAAAAAATCTAGTTGTGTTTGCATTAGAGTTTTTGCAAATTCCTAATGTAAAAAAAAAAAGGACACAATCATCAATGAACAAAACATTAAATATGGCACTGCCTGGGGATCATGGGAAAAGTAAAGAAGGAGTTTATATGGTTGGATTTGATCTTCTGCCAACTGTTGGCTCTGAAACTGCAACATCATCACCTCAACGAGCCTGGTCAGGATGATTCCCCTTCAGAATGGCTCATGATGCAAGCTGGTGAGAGCCTACAGATGAGCCATGTCACAAAACAATCTTCTCAAGTGAAACACACATGTTGGCACACGGAACAAAGAAAAGAGAAACCATTATTTGTGGGGTCAATTGGCCAATCACAGTCTCCCGTATGAAAAAAAAGCTCTCTCTTCTCATTGGTTGATTCTTCAAAACAAAGACACCCTAAGTGATAGCATTTATGAAATTTTAATCATACAGTGGCATTTTTGGAAAAGACACTGGAGCAGTCACAACTCCCCAGAGTTCCAAGCTGGTTGGAGAGTGGGAGGGGAATCGAAGATGAACTAGTTATCAAGTTGGTGACCGAGGCTAGTGAGGAAACAGATAGGAAAGTCAGTGTCCAACAGATTCAAATATGTTTTTCTACTTCTAATTTGAACTCATTTCCCCCCCTCTCAAATCTTTGTTTTCACACATTGTTTTCATTTTCATTTTTCAGACGCTGTTCCAGTAACTTCAATGAGCTGTTAAATTCACAAATCTTCTCAAATTTTTGTACCATATGAAAATACATTTTGAACATGTTCATATTACACTTCTAATGACTAAGGCAAAAGGCAGGATAGGGACCCAGAAATCAGCTCAAATGGTGGATCCACAGGGGAAGAGAGGAATTATAAAGTCCAAGTGGACCTTGAAAAGAGTTGTGAGTGAGGCAAAGGCGTCTAGACTGATATGAACCCAGTTGAAGGGAGTGGCTCAGAATAGAGTTTGCTGGTACACTACTGTGCTTGCAGACCTATGCTGCACAATAAGTCTATAAGGATAATCACAAATTAGAAGCCTGCTGACTTCCCTCTCCCATTTAGTGCTCTAAATTTCCATCAATCTGATTATATAACCAAGACCTTTCTAAAATGCTGTGATTCAAAAGGTAGTTTCTGAGTACTGACCTTTGGGTATGGACAATATGCACCCATACCACCAGTGTTTGGTCCCTTGTCCCCATCTTTCAGACGTTTGTGGTCCTGTGCAGGTGGCATCATAGCTACGGTGGTCCCATCAGAAAAAGCCAAACACTGAAAACAAATGATGAAAGATATTTTAGCTGTTTTCTAAAATTTCAACAGAAATATATTCTCAGTTGAAAATAAGAATGGAGAAAGTGTTGCTTGATTCGGATTCAAGTCCAGAATTAGTTTACGGTAGATCAGTATATCATTAAATCTATGATATGATTTTTATAAAGATTTTACGAAATTCATTTCAATTTTAGTATAAACTGGAATCATCATCTATGTTTCATACTGAGCATATTTGATGCTGAAACTAAGAATGTATTTTTATGTTGCTTCGTGTGAACTAGGCAGCTACCTCATCAACTCTTTGTGTGTGTATTTTACATATACAAACACATACTACATATATATATATATATATATATATATATATATGACACACATATGTATTAAGAAATGGATGTATGTGATCCAACAGAATGATTATAAATTGCGTTATATAGAAATATATTTGAGGCGGTTAATGTACAACTCGCCCAAGACAATGTAAATAAAATAAACAATTAAAGAAAATGGGGCTGCCGCAGGAAACGCTATTCATTATCATTCTGTTGGATCATATATATTCATTTCTTAATACATAACTTGCATTGAAAGAAGCAAATAGATCAAGAGTGAATGAGATGAGAATTTGATGTGATAGCAGTTATTTAGGCCTTTGCAATACCGGCGACTGTCTAGCTCAATGGTAAAAGCATTGCTATGTTACATAACACAATTTATAATTTTATATATATATATATATATATATATGCCAAACCAACCTCACCCTACTGCAACAGTTGAAGCAGCTACCCTCATTTTCTTTAATTGTTTATTCTAATTACGTTGTTTAGGCTGAGTGATACATTAACCATGCAATGACGGGAGATCATTTCAAATAAGTTTCTATATAATATAACGCAATTTATAAATCATTTTGTCGGATCATATAAATCCATTTCTTAATGTACACACACGTGTTATAAAGAATGGATATATGATTTGAAAGAATGATTATAAATTGTACAGTATCATTTTGAAACTATTTGCCCTTATGTAAAACAGAGCATACAAGCTTCATATTGAGAAAAATACTAAGAGCAAAAATAGCTTCAAGTCTGTGAAAAATGAATGAATTTTGAATTATAAAAATCTATCCAAAATTCAGTGAATGCTATGAGGAGGTTGATCCTCATTAGGTGCTCCAATCTTTTGGCCTTGTGCCAAACAAATATAAAAATAAGATTAGATAGGCGGGGGCAAAACAGTTGCTGAGTAAAATGTTATTTCTAAGCCAAGAAATATTATTATTCAACCTTTTGGTCATAAAGTGAGGGAAGATTAAATCATTAATTTCAAGTATAATAAACCCTCATTGTAATGGCATTTTTTCATGACACATACATTTCAATGGCACGTTTGTTTTTATATTCTCACAAGAATATTGTTGGATATTAGTTTGCACCAACATCATATGAAGATTTCAGCGCATAATTTTAAAAACTAAAAATAGTAAAGCCTTAAAACAAAGCTGTCCAAAATATAGAAACCTGAGAAGAAATTCAAAAGAAAAGAGAAAAGTCTCATCAATTGATGATAAGCACACAATATATATATATATATATATATATATATATATACACACACACACACACAAATAAATATATTCCACCAGTTATGGTGTTAAATTTGACACAACCAAAATTTGAAACCCATGACAGTGCAATAATAACAGAAATCAACTTTACACATTGTTTTTAGCAGAGATTACTCATATTTTTAACTGACTCATTTGATAGAAAAAAAGAAATTGATTTTTAAAAAATAAGATAGTGACAAGTCTTTTTTTGCAATTAAAACATAGGAATATTTTCATTCAAAGAAAAAGAGAAAAAAAAGTTATATTTGTCCGATTTATTCAACTGAATAAATTAATTTAGAATTAAGGAAAAAATGTTCTTACCGAGACTTCTTCTCCTTCCAGTAGCTCTTCAACCACTAGAGTGTCACCAGCACTGCCGAATTTCTTGGTCTAGAAAGGAGAAAATTCAGAAGGAATCAATACCACAACCAAATAAATAAAGTACTTGGAAAAACTTCATATGAGTGGCAGCATATTATAAGTGTCCAATGAACCTTTTTTTACAAAGTTGATATATTTGTTATTTTTAGAGTAGCAATGCTCAGCTTCTTTCATTTTGAAGCTCAAATGCTATAAATCATAATGCAGAGTGTCCAAGCTTCAAAAGAAATTAAAAAAATTTTTTTTTAAAAATGGCTTATTGGGAACATATCATGCGCAGTCACTTATATATTATATACAGAGCCAGATAAAGGTATTGGCTTTAAGGGTTGCAGCCTAGGGGCCTCAAGAAATCATTTCATCTATTAATGCTGAATTAAAATATAAGTACTCTGAATCATTTATTCTAAAAGGCTTCAATTGATACACATGTAGTAAACATTATGACAAAGAAAAAAAGAAAAGCATTGTATTTTACACATATATATCATATGGCAGTTAATGACATCTAAGAACAACTTGCTCTCATGGCAATTAAAAAATGATATTCCAAGAAACTACTCTTTACTGATGTTCTGGGGAAATAAGTTTCAAGTAATTATGCAATACAAATATTTGAAATTTAATCATTGTTACACTTGTAAAAATAAAAAGCATTGATATCACACACACACTTGTACATTGATAAATCTCCATCTGCATATATACATGCATCTGTGCGTTATTTCTGATTTCACTGCTGTAGTAGCTGAAAAGTGTATCAATGAAGAGTTGTAAAAAGAAGCATCAATAATAAGATGGTCTAAAACATTTATGAAATATCACTAAACCTCTTTTCAAATTGGTAGGCTGACCAAAATATTTTTTTCCAAATTCTTCTGAAATCTGAGAAAATATTTCAAGTTGTACTTACCCCTAAAATCTCCTTTGCTGCTTCACAAGCCTCTTCTACAGACTCAGCAACAATCACACCTTTACCAGCAGCTAAACCACTGGCTTTTACCACAAGCGCCTTGTAAGGAGCTCTGAAGAAATAGAAGAGAAACAACACAATGAGACTAACGAATCAATTTCATTGATTTCTCAATCCTTAAATACTTTCACATTTCCATTTTTTAAACTTATGAGAAAAAAAAAAAAAAAAAAAAAAAAATCAAAGAAAGAGAATTTCAGATCCAGAAGTACAAATAGTAGCCCCCACCCTGACTATATGTCTGGTTAGTCACACACTTTAATCAGTCAACTTTTTTCTAGACATAATAAGGAGTAAATATTCAAATCTATAGCCCTCAGCTTAATTGAAATGGCCTGCACACATGAAAATTACATAAATAGACAGACAGGCAAAAACACCTGAAAACTAAAAGAAACCTATTATCTCTATTATTGTTCGGACTATCCTTATCTTGGTTGTTTTTCATACAATGTATCAGCCGTTGTACTCTACGGCCTTCATTAGGTATCATCTGGTAGGTGTGGGGGAAGCAACAAACCGAACCCTTTATTTAATCGACAGGAGTATATAGACTGCACTCCATTCTTAGCAGTAGTAGTATTTTCAAATTATTAATGTCTCACACTGGGATTGAACCTAGAACCATTAGATTACTTGCAGTAATTCTGTTTGATTCTCTAACCACTACGCCATGTGTCCATGTGGACTTACCAGATGATACATGATGAAGGCCGTAGAGTACAACGGCCGAAACGTTGTATGGAAAACAACCAAGATGAGGATAGTCCGAACAATAATAGAGATGATAATAATAATACCTCATCTCAAAAATTCAGAGAAATAATAAAGAAACCTATGTTGATCAGTGAACAATTATGGTTGGTGGTTGACAGTTTCTATTACTGGAGGAGTAATAAAGTCAAGGAAGGCCAGAGAATCTCTCAGCAAATCACAGGGAAAATGCTGAAGGTACCAAGAGAATGTTAAAGACCAGATGCAACATATGATTCCTGAAAAAGACAGAAGAATGTGAGGACACTGCACCATTTGAAATTATTCTAAAAGGTACTTAAAAGTCCAGATAACTTAAAGGTCAAGTGTCCGTCTCTTGAGAGACATTCTCAATGGAATATGACAGCCTGGTTTCGTTTGCATGCATCAGTTAAATGATCCCTGCAAGTTTCAAGTCTGGTTGAATCTTGGGAGGATGCAAGTTCACTGAAAGGATACCTCCTAATTATCTCACAGATTAGAGTGTACTCAATTAGTTACTGAGTGCACTGAGAAATTTGTCGTGATGAAGAGTTTTCTACTCATACTGGGAATTGAAATGGGGTACCTTCTGCATGCAAGTCAGAGGTGTTAACCACTGCACTATCAGAGCAGAGGAATGCCAGATAAGAAAAAAATAAGAAAGTGGCCCGCAGGCACAACATGCCAAAAGAGATTATACTTAATTAAGGGGGTGAGGGAGAAGAAATTTTTTTTTCATACATCAAGATATACAATGATAAGCAATTTTCTTCACATACAGAACATTGTTCTTAAATTCTCAAGCTTTGATTGAATCAGGAGATTATTAGGTTGAATCATTACATGGATTCTATGATGGAAAATTAATTCTATTTTACAAGTTAAAATTGAAAGAAAAAAAAAAAATTAATGACAAGACTAGTAGATAAAAGTGTTGGTTAAAATTTAAATAACCTGCCTGGCAGCCAGGAGTTCAATCCTTGGACTGGGTGGTGCAAAAAAGTCATATAATCAGGTTTAGTGAAAGAGGTAGACAAGCAACAACACAAGGAAGAATTAACTGATACAAGATGTGGGCCGGAAGATACAATGGCCAAGACATTGCAACTATAAAAACCAAGATGAGGACAATAGTCGGATAATTTCAAATCTCAGAAATTTGCACAAAAATGACAAAGCTTCATCTAAGAAATTCAGATGACAAAATAGGACGAATAAAGACTTACGTGCGAATGTGTTCACAAGCTTCTTCAACATTAGTGAATGACTTGAAGCGAGCAGTTGGAATGTTGTGGCGGGTCATGAAATTCTTGGCAAAATCTTTGCTAGCTTCAATTTGAGCTGCTTTTGCCGAGGGCCCAAAACATGGTATGCCTGCAAGAGAGACGAACAAATAAAAAAATAGTGTTAGGGAGACCACCCGAGACTACTTTTCTCTTGCTTATTTTAGAAAATATGTTTACTCTAAAATCCTTTGTATTATTTTCTTTGTTGAATCATATCAGGGTTTGTACTCTTCGTAGTGTTCTGTACTCTAATATCACAACCACGATTGGCAAAGGTTTTTTTCCCTCAGAAGATATCTAAACAAAAAAAGAAGAAATACCAACATACCCTCAGTTTTCAAGTGGTCAGCAATGCCATTAGCTAAAGGATCCTCTGGTCCAACGATGACCAAACTGATTTGCTTTTGTTTACACCAAGCGGACACCTCATCAAAATTTTTTACATTGATATCTGAAAAGTTAAAGAGGGAAAAAATATCAAGAGAAGCAAAAGTAGGAAAAAACAATAGAGCTTTTTAAACATTTCTGAATAATAATTGACCAATAAGACCCCCCCCACCTTTTTATGACTAGCTTTTGTTCCTTAACCTCAATTTTTTTTTTTAAGAACTATCTCAGGTTTTCTCACTTGAGAACAAGACACTTGTGCCACCCGATACAGTAACGTTTTGAAATGAGAATTTCAATTTTGAAATGGAGAATGTTTTATTATTGTCATTTTTTTATTCAAATACATCTACAAAAATCAAACATCGAAAGTATTTCTATACTAATTTTTTCCCCGTAATACTCCAAAGGAAAGGAAAAGGGGGGGAGGAGTATGTATACGAGTATGCTGATATAAATGTTCTGTTCATTGACAAATGAAATGTTTCTATCTAATTCATTTCATTTTTACAGTTGGTACAGACTCAACAAAATATAATCTTCCAGAATGGGATAGGAACACCAACATATTAGAAACTGAATAAACAATTTGAATACATTCATAGGAGAGAAATGGTTTAAGCACAAAACAGAAGTTTCTTTCAGTGCAAAAAAACAGGTATTTCTGCCAGGTTCAACCATTCAAGATTTGAGAACTAGTTTTACATTCTCCTAGATCACCATTTTATGAAGACCTTTCAATTATGCAAGGCAATTTGTTCATGTCCTAAAAAGTACCTCAGAGCCCTAAAATGAAACAGTATTATTGGACAGACACTTACCCACATTGGTCATTTTCCCATTTTCATGAGTTCCAGCATTGCCTGGGGCCACAAACACATCTTGGACCAGATCAGATTGAGAAATTTTCCAAGCAAGGGCATGTTCTCGTCCCCCACTGCCCAAAATCAGAACCTTTTCTTGGGTTTTCACTGAAACAAAATTAAAAATTTTTTTATTGGTACAAAAATTACAAGCAGTTTCAGTTATCATTAATTTTTTTTTCCAGGATTGCGAGGCATTGGCAGTCTCTGGGAGAGACTTGCACCCCTTTTACCCCCTCAGAATCTGCCTAGGTATGGCACTGCTCTTTCATGATCACTGAAAAAGGCTGAATTTTTAACCAGAAAAAAAAAAGAAAAAAAAGAGAACAAGCGATATAAACTATGGGATCTATTTAACTTACATTTCAAACTGAACTCCCCCTCTAAAAGGGGGGGGGGTCAAAGAAATACCTGAAATTATTCAAATTTTCAGCCCTCCAACTCAATTTTGTTCACTCATGTTAAAGGAGAGAAAGAAAATGACATAAGTGAACAAAACTCAAAAATAGGAAATAATGTATGAAAGGAAATCTTTGGGAAAGAAGGTTTCAAAATGAAAGAAATGAAAAATTTTTTTCTGAGTAGGTGAAAAATGGTTTGGCAAAGAATAAGTCCTTCAATTGAAGAACTGAAAAAATGAATTATTAATGATTTTCAACTGCTATTTACCTTCCATTTATGGCAGTATGTAAACAGCATAGATCAGAAATTTAAAAAAAAATTTTTTAAAAAGTTCTTAGTAGAGCTTGATTCTTTATTCCTGATCCACACCGTTTACTTACTACTGTATATTGACAGCTTGAGTTGTGTTGTGATGAAAAAATAATTAAAAAAAAAAAAAAAAAATCAAGTAGAAGGTAAATAGCAGTTAAAAATCAATAATAATGGTTTACAATATTTTATCTAAGGAATAAATGAATAATAAAATAACATTGTTATCTCCCTTTGCGTGCAGAATTATTTCTAGGGTGGAATTACTACTTTCTCCTGCATAAACAGGCAAGTGGGCAACAGATTCTTCTCTTTGCTCGTCTGTGTGTCTTCAGACACTCCTGATCACTTTTGGAGGGCTACAACTAGAAAATTTACATGGTTACAACACAACACACCATCTTAAAAACACCTTTTTGTTTGTTTTTTTTTCAAAATAGAGCTTTTTTTTTTGGTCCCTATGATCATTTCAGATCAACAATGTCCAAACCTTGGACTGGTATTTTTTTTTAGATAATTAGTTCCAGCACAAATGCAAAATACGGAATAATATATGAGAGAGAGAGAGAGAGAGATGCGCATAAACAGACACTGCAATGAAACCTAAATGTACAATTCTAAGATAACACTTTCATACAAAACCATTTTTATACATCATTTTTCTTTCCCAACACACAGATATTGTATTATTTTTTTTTTCATAAACGTATTGAATACATCCAATTTATTTCTAGTCAGAGATATTTCCGTCAAATGTAAAGGTGTACAGAATGATGTTAGACAAATTAAAAATTGTTTTGTACAATTTTAAACATGTTTTGATTTTCAGAAGTAATTCACACAAATTTTATGTTGATTTTACAAGGACATAAGTTATCCAAATCTCTTAGATGAAACATTATTGATCATGATTATTTTTGAATAGTTTTTCTATCAATTATTAATAAGTCAGATAGGACGGAAAATCAACTAGTTCAAGTTGCAAAAGCTAATTGATTTTTTTCCCAAAGAATTTTAAAAGACCGGAATAGAATAGTTTACTATCTTATGCAAAAACAGGTATAATTTCGAGAATAACTTGGATAAATTTAAATCATCTGGGATAGAAAATAAACTGATAAGACAATTTCGAGGGTTATCAACTGAAATATATATAAGACTTTAGGAAAAATAAATAAATAGATTAATAAAATGTGCCTGGTAAGTAGCAGCAAAAATGTAGATACTGGTAAGCTTGTAATTTTCTTATAATCTATCTATATTTTAAATGCTGAATATCTATTTCTAATGTAAATCGTTTTACAGAGATGCCCATTGAGGCATTTTATTTAATATTAAAACAATAAGAGTTTTGCTATAAAAAGCAACAAAAATGAAAGGAAAACTGTAAAATGTACGACAGCTAAAAATGTAAGAGAGCAGTGATAACCTGTCCCAAAATTGGAAAGGTCAGGGTTCAACTGGAATTCAAGCTATTGGAGGAAAAATCTACTTGACACTGAAATTCGCAAAAAGTATCAGCTATAAAAAGTTTTGTAGCAGTTTCCAGACACAAATTTAATCCCCACCAAAAGGTCAAATTAGCAAATATTCAGTTTTATGTAATGTGAAATAAACTTTAAAAATCGACTTATGCTAAAAATCAGTATCTTATTATAATTCACCAAAGCTCTGTCAGTCATAAAACCATATTTTTGGTGAGCATCAATGTGACTCTGAGAAAAGTTTTTAATGAATCAGTTTTTGAAAATCACCACACAACCCTAGAAATATTGGGGGGAGACATTGATTTACAATATAAATTCATGCCAAAATGACATTTTTTGTGCTCTCATTTTCAGCTAAACGACCTGGATGCTGCAAAAAATTAGCAGTGAGGACTTTTCATCGTTCACAGAGAGGAGGGGAGAGAAAGAGAAATAATTTTCATCACTGCTGATTTGGTATCGTTGAGTTCAGAATGATCTAGCGTGATGTATTTTCTAATTCACTAAGTTTCTCATAGTAAAACTTTATTGGATTTTGTCAAATCCAGTTTTTTTCTCCAACATAATGGACCACTTCAAGGCTTGAATTCTAGTCCCCAGCATGATTGATTTTACTTTTCCCTAGTATGAAATATCATTTTTTCCTAAAATGATAGCATCTGAGGCTATAGCTAACAGGCTAATCAAGGTTTGTCAAAAAATTGGAAAATCTCATACAGTGCACTTGAATCCGTTTGAGTGAACAAGTCTACTATGTAGTGCTATATTTCATGATTTTTCCCCCCCACCTAAAATTTCTTAAAATAAACCTTTATTATTATTATAGGTATGAACAATATGGATACAATTTCACTGGAAAATCGATGGCTGAGTAATTTTAAAATCTGGCAGCAATCAGCATATTGTATAATTTTCATAAAATTGTTGATATTAATTGAAAAATGAATTCTTTTAAGAATAATTTTCCATTCCAGACATCGGAAAAGGAGAAATTTTCTCCACATGATTCTTACCATTTTCATGATCTATTTCATCCATCCAGGGCTGCTTCAATTGCTTTTAACACATTTAATGGATAAATCTACCAATACATTGCTTATATATATATATATATATTTTTTTTTTCCAGAAATGAGCTTTGGAATTGCAGTAACTGGGAGCCTCACTTAGCGAATTGAAAAAAAGGAAAATTAAGTCAAATTTTTCTATTTCTACAATTTCTTTAGTTTCATCCGATTAATTCAGATTTAGGCTTTTGATCTGAAAGAATTTATTTTCTTTTTTTACTCAATAATAGGAAAAAAAAAATTTCATTTTTTTTTATCGATTACAAAGTGAGCAGTTCCAGGGCTTTTAAAACAAAATATTTTGATGGATTTTTCTGTTAGATGTGTAACTATCAATGAAAACATCGATTATTAACTATATAAATCAAAATGATAATAGGAATCACGAAAAAAAATTTTTTTTTAAAATTCCGTTAATCGAAATGTATTTTCAAATTCAGTCTTTAATAAACAATCATCGAAAATTCAATTACAATTCGACAATACATCGATCTCCCGAGGGAAGTGATGTTCATATTTTTGTCCCGTCCCTGAGGAAAATAGGCCACCTTTCATTATATAAAAAAAAAAAATAATTGGGTCTGGCCCCGGGATTGTGTAGGACGACACTCAAATGCTTACAAACCCTGTATTTTGTTCCAGCCAGCACTAAGTTTGTAGACCCAGCAAACAGTAATCGTTAATTTAGTCCTATTTTACCCCGGTTTACCCCATCTGATTCCCATCATCTATTCAATATTTGTTTTTGACAGTAGCAATATAACACGCCCGTTATGGCGGGTATTTAGTCTAGTGACCCAGATTACCCGAAGGTGGGGGTTGTGAGAAAAGAGTTAAATCAATATAATCTTCAATAATTCTATATCAGATTTCAACTACTTGTTGTTTTGTTTTTTTCAAATCATTCTGAAATGTCTAATTGGTAGCTTTTTCATTAAGTTAAAGAAATGCAATTTTTCTCCCCAAACGATGAAGTGAAGGATTGAGCATCACCCTCATTCAAGAAGAAGAAAAACAAGAATGACACGACCAGTTCTGGGGGGGGGGGCGTAATTGATTGGTGATTGAAAAGTTGTACGTGGTTTTCATGCTTATCAATAGGTAAATATTTATAGCAAATCTTAACCAAACAGTTACCTTGTTCAAATATGAACTAGTCACTGGAGGCGAATTTCAACAATTTCCTATTTATAATACCCCAATGGAATTCATGATATCATGGGATAACCCAACCTCCCCGGCCCTACGTATAAAATTGACATTTCAGCGACAAAGCTTCCTACTTATTTAATTCTGAATGACAAAACTTTTTCTATTTTAAATTTCCGTTTGAATATCACCTACTGCCTGTGTACACGGCCGGGTTCGGGTAGTTTTATTTCAAGACACTTGACTCATTTGATTAACTATTTTTCTTCTTTTTTTTTTTTTAAATACCCCGAAATTTCAAGCCAGCTTTTTGTTTTAAAATTACCATTGAAGCGAACTTGGGGGAAAAATTAATTTAATGTTAGTGTTAGAGCAGAAATAAATATATACATTTAAAAAAATGCAACTTGAAAAATAGTTTAAATGTCTAAAGTTGAAGAAATTAAAAAGGGTCAGAAAAATAAATCTTGGGAATTATATATTCCGTTTACAATACATTAAAGAGAAGAAAAAAATAGCAAGTAAACAAATATCAAAATTGAAAGCCACGAATTGATATTTTCTTTTTATTCATTTTCATAATGATATGAAGTGGCGCCAAGTGCCGTCAAGTCCACGTGGGTCTGATAACATCACCAAAAAAGACCCCAATGCAATAATTAAAATCATTTAAACTTTCAGACTCTTAAGACTCAATATTACATCAAATAATCCAGAATAATTATCTGTTTTGAGACTGTAGATTGCATTGAAAAAGTAATGAAAACTTTTCAAAACTTACTTTTTTTCGGATCCGACATGGATATAAAAACAAAAAAAGTTTCGTGAGGTCAATCCGAACTTGGTCAGATGTCGTCCAAGGGGAGATAAATCCTTTTCACAAATCAGGGGAGATTACTCTTGCGTGTTGCCAAGACAACTGCAACTAAACAATCATGGAGTCCGAACTTGAGACAACTTTGGAGAGAGATGCAATGGTTTATTTGAAAAAACACAAGATAGTCGAGCTTTTCCAAAACATGACAGCCATGCTGGTGTTCAACCGACCACAAAACCCAAGAGTCTTTTTGGCGAGTTACCTGGATGAGCTAAATCAAGCAAGAACAAGTAACGTAAATGGACCTTGTCTCCTGGATGGTAATAACATAACATCTTTATTTAATTTATTAGATCCAACAAACAAGGGTTATATTTCAATTTCACAATATAAACAAGCCATGAAAACTCTTGGGATCAGGAAATTCGAAACCTGCCCCAATGGAAGTGATATAAACCAGATCACTTTTGAAGTTTTTGAACAAAATGTGAAAGATGGACTTCGTGAGACCTGGGCAACTTTCTTTGAAGAAGATGATTCTAATTTCACATGAGTTCAGTATTTACCAGTGAATAATGCGATAAAAACGTGATTTTCTCTCGTTGTTCTGATCTGAAATTACAGGACTGTACAAGGAAATCAAAAAACAAACAAACAAAAGCCACAAACAGACAAAAAACAACAAAGAACTGTAAAAAAACGAAAAACAATGGCATGAAATTCATACCTTCTTCTCACTGGAATGAATATGTTCATCTTGTGTTTCTAGTGATGACCGCTTTGAGAATAAATATTCATAGTTTTTATCGTTCTCAGGATTTTGAAAATTTATTATTCAGAATGAGCTAAAACTCATGTGGAACAACCGATATGAGTGAGTAAGTGTGATGTATATTTACACCGATTGGAAAAAAAAAAAAATTTGAATACTGTTTTTGGTGTCCTTCAAATTTTACTTGCTGGACCCGTAGAAATTCCACAGATGTTGAAAACTGAAATTATCCGTCATCTCAGGTCTCAGCCCTTCTGTATTCTATCCCTTATCCTTAACAATCTTTGTAACCAGTCAATGATTTTATCATAATTAATCAAACATGGATTACTTTCATATTCAAAAACTGTCCTACTCTCCTCAGTGAACAATCTAACTTTTCTGTCCTCTCCCTCCTTCCATTCTTATTAAACTACCCAACTTTTATCTTTCAACCCTTCTGACACTACCTAAATATCGTTCCTTCCCTCTCTTTGTACCCTCTTATTAAACTACTTGACTCCCCTTTCTCTTCCTACCCTTTCAGTAAACTACCAAGCCATTCTTTTCACACCTATTTCTTAAATAAAAATAGGAATATTTTATATAAAATAAATGAAATTTCAATTTAATTTATAGTCATAAAATAAGAAATAATATAAATGAAATAAATAATATTTCAATTCATATGATTTATGGTAATAAAATGATATTTTCGATAAAATAAGTAAAATTTTCATTTCTTTCATTTACAGTAAAATAATTAGGAATTTGTTTTAATGAGAAAATCACTCTGGTTTGTTATACCAAATTTTAATCGATTTCTTTTTACAAATTTGTAATTCTATAAAAAGGAAACAAACAAAAAATGTTTCACAAAACAGCCTTAGTCAAATTTCTGCTTTTTTAATTCTCTTTTATGATTGATTAGTTTTTTAGTAAATCGACCAATGAAAGAGTCAAGAAGTAATTGTGACCAGAGTATTGATTGTATCAATAATAATGATAAGAACCATATCACATTGATAGTATCAGTAGAGACCATCCGTACCTCTGCCTTACTACCCTCTTATTAAACTACCTAACTTTTTCTCCCCTCTCTCTTCCTACTCTCCAATCAAACTACCTGATCGTTTTCTTCCATTTTCCTTCATAACATCTTATTAAACTTAATACCTTTATCTCTCCTCTATTCCCAAGCAATAAGAAACTGTTTTTCTATTAAAGGGAAGATAAACCTTAGTTCATCTTAAGGTTAATAGGAGTTATTACTATTTTACATGCAAATTCTTAGATTCTACCAAATTTTTTTTCTCACTTATTCTAATTTCTTCCAAGTTGTCTTTGGAAAATCTTTTTTAAAACATGTCTACCCACATCTTTAAGATGCTTTTCAGTCAGTCAGTTGGTCGATTCCATTTACATAAACAACAGAAAGAAGAAGGAGGGGAATGTGTTTCATCATTAAAAGAACATCTAATCTGATCAACAAATATGGAAGTAAGGATGGTGGATGTATCGTTGAACTTATGGTTCTTGTTTCTTTCTATTCAACACTTCGCAAGCAACCACAATCCAGATGAGTTAATTCCCAAAAATTAATTGGAGGGCATTTTCTTGATGACAGTAGCATTTGTAAAAAAGGAATTATTTAAACTTGTTTCTAACCACTGTTCATGCTGAGGATTAAAGTTACTACAGGATTAAAGATCTGCAAGATTAGTAAGGCACCTTAAACCATTGTTGTATGTTCCAAGGAGCTTAGGATGACATGACACATAGCTAAACAGATTTGAACCTTGCTACCTTCTGGCCTCTATTCAGTAGTTCTGCCACTGAGTAAGGAAAATCAATGTCCAAAAAGAGATTAGAGGGTGTGGGAAAATTCAGGTGAAAATGCTCTCAATTTGGATTAGCTACTTTGAATTTGGGTCAGTGTCACAGGTTTAATTCACGGTGATCAATAATCAATCATTTCAATTGGATAAGGAAGAAAATTATCTGTACAGCTCAGTGGTTAGAGATTTAAGGGACGTGGGTGGCTTGGTACTTTGAGGGTTTCCTCCCTCCAATATTTAGTAAAGTGGTTTCTAATTCAGAGTCCGCTGATCCCTGAGGATGCTAAGGGTATAACTGGGTTGCCCATGAGCGGGCTTTTCAAAAACCAAGGGTCAGTGAGCTCTTTGAGTAGGCAGTCCTTCTAAAAGCAGTAATGTTGCTAAAGATTTGAGGGCTTGGCGCCTTGAGAAACCTTCTCCAAAATTTAGTGTGATTTGTTATTAAATGATATTAGTAGAAATGCAATAGATGAAATGCTATTCATTTATCTATCCGGGGCATGGCTCTGTGGAGGACAATTTGAAAGTTGTCCACTTCCACTAGCTCCTTCAGCTGCACCATTGGTTGAGTATGTAGTGCGACAATTTTCCCTGTGATTGGTGTTCAAGCAAGAATCTTGAATGCTGATTTTCATGGTTCTACCTACTTAGAAAAGTGTCCCCCCAGCTCCAAGTGGCCTTGTGTCACACTAAGCTACATTCACAAGATATCTATTATTAATCCAACATTGTTAAAAAAAATGTTGGAAAATTAACCCACTCATTCGTTGATTAAATATTGATTATCTCCAGGTATCATTTATCTAATTAATGTTGTTCTTCATTAAGTGCCTTTATAGCTTTGTATCCCTCTTATCTAGTTTTAAATTGTAATTTGTTAGGATTGATGTCATCATATAATCATTATTGATTTGTCCTCTTACAAAGAAATTCGTCATTAACCCATTTACTGTGTTTGGAAATGATGAGATGAACAATAGTAACCAAAGGTGGCAAAGGGTTCCATTCTTTTTCATATTTGTATGTGTTTAAGTGTTCCAGCGCTCCTGGCCATACCTTTTTATCTACAAACTTGAAAATTGGCATTGGTACTCTCCTTAACCCCATCTAGAAGTACATTTTATGCTTTTTGGAAAAAAGATTATCTTTTTGGGGACTTGTTTTGACAAGGTTATTAATAACATCTAGATTCTCTAGAATCTAGATGTTTCTAGATTATGTTTTTTACTCTATAGAAGATGTTCCCCAGTGGAATAAATAGTATTGATTCCGACCATATTGATACCCAATCAATGGAATTTTTTCTACATGACTTCATTTTTTTAAGCTACAGTTGTTCAGTTATTGACTGTAGATGAACTATTTAAACAGTTCTCTCCTTTACACTTTTATAACTAACAAATTTATTAAGCTAGAAATCTGACATCAATTTACTCTTTACAAATTCCTTTTTTGGATAGCAATTCCCTCAGCCCATTAGAGTGGGTATTACTAGTTACTACAATTCACCAAATGTTCATGTTAACAAAAACATGCGATGGTATGGCCTCAAAATTTTCAGAAGTCACTAATAGGACCCTGGGCAGTCTTTACCAATTTTGTTTTGGGAACATCTTCAAAATTAGATTTTAGAGAAGAGTTCTATTCACAATGATTATTTCAGATTCATCAATCCCTTAGTTTGTGTCCAGCAGCATTTATGTATAACAAAAATAAAGTGATATAAACCAAGCTAACATAACTTACCATAATGATAGATTAGGGGTAGGTTTGTGTACCATTTATTTGGACCTACACACAAGAGGGGTGAAAAAAAAGTTTTTTTCAAATCAATTTTTAACTATTTTACTATTTTTTGACAAAGAATAGAAACTCCAAGTCATTGAGCAATAATACTGTAGCTAATAACTGCAAATTTAAAGAGTAAGGTTTTGTTTATTTTTGTAATAAATGAATAATATAGTTGGTTTATTTTCAAACTCATTCAGTAATAGATAACTCATCAAGCGAGGAAAAAGTATCTAATAACTGAATCATAAAAGTAAGGTTATTATATTTCTTTTAACTTTTATTTACAGCACAGTTTTTTTTTTTTTTTTTTACATATTTATATTTTTGGAGGATGGGAAAGTAAAAGAGAGAGAATAAAATACAATCTCCTCTCTGAGAGTCATAGTAAATTTTAATCAGTGCCAGTGCAATGAGCGACCACAAAATATGTAACTATTTTAGAATGAGTCTGAATTGGAAATCAACCCTCCCCTATTTTGGGAGGGGATCTAAGAAAAAAAAAAAAAAATATATATATATATATATATATATATATATCAAACTAGTCCAAAGCCTGTTAAAATACAAGGTATTTGAAAATGAAACTTAGGTAACATCAGAAACTTGAGCAACATAAGATCCATAATAAGATTGGGAGGGACTGCTTTGTGGAGATGGTGTGAAGTGTTCGCTATGTCAATCAGTGACTGCTATTGCTACAGTAGATGCACACATCTAAAAATTTTGCTGTTCAATGATATCAAGTATGGTCCAATGTTAAACGTACATCTCATGAGAGACAACTCCTATTAAAATATGAAGAGCTGGTGAAGTCCCGGTTTCCATTGCAGGTTTCAGCTTAATGATTCTCACAAGTTTCAAGTCTGGTTGAGACAAGGACTTTATCTTTACATGACCACCTCCAAGGTTGGATGCAAGTCCACCGAAGGAATACCTTGACCTTAATCACACCGCTTAGAATGTACTCAATTAGTTAATGAGTGCACAGGAAAATATGTCATAATGAAGAGTTTTCAACACTTTGATCATACCAGGAATCAAACCTGGGACCTTGTGTGTGTGTGTGACGTATGTGCTAACCATTACACTATGCAACTTGAAGGGGTTAGATTATACTTAATCACCAGTATTGAGTCACCAACAATTTTATGTTGTTTTCCTTTTCAATAGGCTTACTTTCTATTCATTAGACATATAAGAAGATCTTGAATGGTGCAATTTTGAGCAGAATAGAAAATTTGGGAACAAATTAACATTATTCAAGGAAAACCTGTACATGGAGAACCTAAGATATTTTTTTCCTTTTTACATGAATTAATGCATTTTCTGTCCTCTGAGACAGGATTGCAAGCTCTATGAAAGAGACTTACCCAACACAAGCATCAGAATAGTGGATGGTGAAGGTTCAGTCTTTTGAAGCTGGCCCAACCCTAAAGGCAGGTTTTGAACCTCTACCTCCAGACTGTGTTGGGTAAGTTCAGAGATAAAACTTGGATTATCTCCCTTCCTTGCCAAATCTGGCAATCCCACTCTGATTTACCATAAAGGTTTAGTGACTAGAACACTCATGCACCTACAGCTGTGACAAAAATAAAGTGAAATTTCTGTCTGTTTATATGTACTCAACAACAAAAACTTCTTGATTTAAATCCATGAAATTTTTAGTGGGTATGGATTCAATCCCTGGGAAATGCTTTTAGCGAATTAATTTTTGATCCCCCCCCCACCTCAAAAATATGTTTTCAAGGGGTCTCAAATCCCAAGAAGGGTGGGTGGGGGAATTTACATGATTAATTAGTGGTAAAGATACTTTTTGATGATGTAATAAAAAGAATATTTTTTATTCTTTTTTCAACTCAATCCTCAGAGATAAAGATGTGACGTAGACTCCTTAACTAGGAAAGCAAAAACATTTTTTTAACATTTCATAGAGCAACGTTTATTGGTGATACATGTCTATATTGGATAGTGGCGTTTTCATTAGTGCATGTTTTGATGTAGTACAGTTAAGATACATATTTTGAAGACATGAAATTTGGGAACCAGAGATTATGTCCATCACATGGAAGGAACTTGGTTTCACTTCTAAGGGTCGAATTTAAAAAGGAATATTCTCTTTTTCTGCCCCCCCCCTCCTTTAGGGGTCCAAATTAAGAGAATTTTCTTCCACTTTTAGGAGGTTAAAATCGAGGGGAACTTTTTTCCCACTTTTAGAGCCAAAGGGGTGGAATGTTTTCACTTTAAGAGGTTGAATGATTTCAAAAACAAATCAAGTGGTGATTTCCACTTATCTTTATTTGCTTTTTGGATAGCAATTTATTCTGCACATTAAGGCAGGTATTTCGTCTTGTCTTTAATTAGACAATTTTTTTTTATACAAATAATTCTAATGAATTGCTTAAGAGGAAAGTGGCAAATGGAATGTTACGCAAGTGAAATAATGCTCAACTTGTTTGATTCAAGTCTAACCTTCTCTGCTTCTGATAGGGGAAAATTAAAGCTAGAATTACCTCCCTTTATTTCATTTGAAATTTTTGAAAAAAAAACAAAAAAAAAAACAAACAAACTTTCCCTATTGGTTGCTTGATAGCTTTCTCCAACTCTCTGAATTTATCACTTGGAAGCAAACTGGGCTAAAAATACCAAGCCTGATATATCAATTTTAACTATTGAATTTTAAAGTGCTTCTAATTCTTGAAACCGATCAGAAAAACAAAAAGTAAAACCATCACATCATTTAAAAGTGATTCTACTCTACGCAGATACCTCAGAGGAGTTAAACCTGTAAATGGACAAACATTGTGTGCATGTGTAACAATCCACTGACAATAAGTTTTTTGAACAATTGAGCCTATTTTTGTTGTTCCCACATTTCTAACCAGTGGTTCCCGATTGGGATTAGGGCTGAGAGCTGATTTCCTCCCAAGGGAAAAATTGAAGTCATCAAAAGGGGCATTAAGGCTATTAATGATGAATAATATGTTCCTAATTATTTTCATTTGCTTTCTTTGGGTAAAAATAAATAAATAAACTGAACAATTATAAAATAAACTAATTCTCATTATAAACTGTCTAATAAAACAATCATTTGAAATTATTCTTTGTTAAAACTTACTTCAATAGAAGGGGGGAAAACAGTAGTCCTATCGACATAAGCAAGTAATAATTTTGAAAAGGTAGTGAATCACTGTTTTGGCAATCCATTCAATGGTTTTCTTCAGGTGTACAATCCGTACGGAAGAGTTTTTTCCAATAATGTTAAGTAAAAAAACAGTAGCAAACAGAATTTTCTTTTTAATCCATTTGTAAATAGAGTTGAAAATGTTATAAATTCCTTTATTGGACAATTTCTCACCTTGTCCTTGTTGAGCAAGGAAAGCCACATTGCTTTGAAACCTAAACAGGTCTGACTTATGCATGCAGCCAACAAGTTGATGAATGCTGATCCTTACAGTTTTCTCTCCATCAGTGTTCTCTATCTATCTCTCCCAAAGAGAGAGAGAGTAACTTACACCTTCCTTCCTCAAGATATAGTTTGCCACTCCAGATTCAGAATAGTTAGTATACATAGAACACCAAAAGGCTGTAGAATGGGTTAGCTGAATTGTAGGAAAAACAAACATAACTGTTAAAAAAAACTCTAAACATCAATGATTGTTCTCAAAATAACAGACATCAATACATGGAGATTTGGTCGAGAGCACATGAAACCAGCAACTCACCAAAATCAAGGTTTGAGGAGCTTTAGAAGGCAGTAATCCATGGAGGGATTTCAGAGAGAGATTTAGCTGATCATTTAGAGAAAAAAATTGAGCAATAAATAATTAAAAAAAAGTCCTTTAGGAAGCAAAGACTGTACCTTGGACATCCATTGGTTTTATCAGAGATTTTAATTCAGGTAGAAAAGTCTATAGCATATTAGTAATAAAGAAGAGAAAGATTTTTATTATTTCAATCTTTTTTTATTCAATGAATGTGGTATACAAAGAAATTTCAGTTTTATATTCTGGAAATGACGACAACAAAAATAACAAAGAAATTCTCTTAAATATACAAGTTTTTAGTTTTCATTTTTCCCCTCGAAGAACGTTTTGTTCCAATTATCCGTGTGTTCAAATCTTGAAGAAAAGATCCCACCTACCCACCAATCCCAATGAAAATATTCCCTTCTCTTCTCTTTTCCACAATTCAACAGTGGAGTATCGTTATGTCCATCAAAATAGATTGAGCAATTTCTACATGGCTACAAAAGGCTTTCTTCCTAGTTGACAAATCAAGAAAATTGTATGGCCACTTCATATGGACTTTAACTCATTAACTGCGGGAAGTGGTGAAATGTAGTATTTACCCATTGCAAGATAATTCTATCCGTGAGGCAAGGCTTTTGAGTTGCCATCAATTGAAATAAAACAGGAATTTTATCAAGTTAGCCATAGAACTGCAATGGTAGAAATTACCGTCATTCGCAGTTAATGGGGTAAGTTTAGCAACAATGTTTGATGTTGAACATCAGTGTTGGCCACACTTCCAGGAGTGAAGCGAGAGAAGAAAGAGGGAAAGGAATCAAAAGGGAGAATTATGAGAGGGTGTGTGGCAAAGGGAGGGATGAGGGAGAAAAGGGAATGGAAGGAGGAGAGAGACAGACTGGGTGTTCAGGATGAAGGTATTGAATTTTAACACCTAAGGCTGAACACTAAGGAAAGGAATTCTTCGTACGTAATCTGGATGATACCATCACGATCTCGGTCATGAGCTTGGAATGCATTGGTCAGTGTCTGAAAGACAAGTAAAATATTTTGAAGAGTTTAAACAGGGTGAAGATGAATCACATTTTTAATGGTTGTCAAATTTCAAACAAAATACTAAACTTAAAACAAACCAATAATCAATAAAATTCTGCTAGTTGGTACGTATGACCATCACACTTTTCTACCTAGGATCAGAGTGTAGTAGGCAACAAACCGGAATTTTCTGTATTAAGTCATTTTCTTACTGAAATGGCATTTTCCAGTTTTATACTTAAAAAAAAAAAAAAAAAAAAAAAATGTTTAAAGTTTTAAAAAGTATAGAAAAATGTCAATTATTCCCTTCGATCTTTGTATTTGCGATCGGGGTAGTATTAAATTGAAACCTACTCATTTTCAATTGAACAGGCAAATTTTAATAACAGAAAGTAAGAAAAATAATTTGTACAAATATCACTATCCTGATTACAAAAGCAGAGTTTGAAGGAACAAATAACCAATTTCTAAATGTTTTACACAAAATAAATCAGAAAACAATTCTCACTACCGGTTAGTTTGACATTCAAATCGAATTCTTCATGACTATCATTATCAGCTACTTTGAGAAAAATAAATATTCTTTTCCTTTGAAGTATATTGTCAAACAAATTGTAAAAAAGCCAGTTTTGTAACAAAAGTTAGATGCTTTACAATATACCAAAAGAATGTGCACAAACAAAAATATAAACATTTTTGAGATACTAGAAAATAGTCTGCCAATAAGCAAGGTTATTGCAGAAAAACACAAAGGTAGTATCGATGCATTGTGAATGCAACTATCAAGGATTTAATTTTCAGAAGAGGCTAGTTAGTTCAATCGATCTGTGAGAAACAAAAACAAACCAATATCGTCTTAGCTATAAATCCCACTTAATATGGCCTAATACTTATCTGTACTTATTTTAATACATATCTCTACTAAATTTAATTGACTTAAATCATGCTCACAATACTGAAACGATTTTCTTCCATAACTAACCCATTTTCAAAAAAAAAACCTGAACATGGACGCCATACTGACTACAAAAAGCCGAAATTAAACTAATTATGAAATTTTACATGTAGAAGTATTAGAAAATCTAGCAATCATTCACTGACTGCCTCATATTGTTGGTCTTAGCAAAATAGTGATCAGATGGCCACAAGGAAGTAATGATAAAAAAAAAGGTATTCATGTCACTATTCCAACTCTAGTTTCGGGTGCAACAAAAAAGTTCCAATCCCAATATAAGTCATTCTCAGTGCTTGGACCCAACTTCAGAAGTATTCCTGCCAAGACCACCTTGATAGAACCTAGTTAGCTTCAAGATTTCTCGGGGAAAATTCCTTGAGCAGATCCAACACCAAGATACACACTGTAAACAACAATAGTATAGTATACTATACACGGACATTATGTTGAGGAGCCCACCATCAATTTGAAAAATTTAAGTTATCAAAAACCACAGTGAAAAATTAGAACAGTCAATTCAGAAAGATCATTTTTTGATGGAAATATTCATATACTTGCATTTTGAAAGAATCATTTTTTTCATTTGATTGAGAAGAAAAATACTCCACATTTTCTAAAGACGGAAAGTTGACAATGGCTATCACTATGAATTCACTATTAGGTAAGAGAAATACAAGAGCAGCTACTTCAGGGTCAAACTCCACTCTGAAGGAAACTCGAAAGTTTGTAAAATAAATCTCGACTTTAAAAGAAAAAATCTTTTCCCAACAATTGAAAATGATCTTAAAATTTAGGCATGGAAGGGACTTGATAAAATAGTATCTAGATATAGATAGATGATGAAGGAATAGAATCTGTCTTCTCCATTCTCTATCAATTGTTTTAAACTTTTCACTTTATTGTCTTTAGCAAAAGTCAGAGATTGTTATCGTTGTTAGGTGAAGAAAATGAAGTCAAAAACTCAAGAGTTTGACAGTAAAACAAAAACAGGACAATGGTGATAGAGTAGATAAGGGCTTTCCAAATAGTCTAGGGCCAATACAGATTGAAAAAATGATTATACAAAGCTAGCAAAAATAATGTTTTTTTTTCTAATTACTTTAATGCTCTTTATTATAGGTGTATATACCTACATGTATTTCTATGTTCTATCAATCAATGAGAAGAATGGAATTATTTTGACACAAAATATGATCAAGTTGTGGTTCAAATTTAGCCAAGTACATCAATATAGCAGCAGGAATACATATATAACATTGATGCACTTGAAACCCAAGTAAAAATAAGACTTTTCTATTTTTGTGATAGAAAAAGAAAAAAAAATTATAACACTATGAAGTCAGAAAGCCGGATTTAGCACTCAGGCTGTATTTTGCTGATCCCTGGACCAAGAAACATACACAGGAGAAAAAAAACAGGCAAACCATCGCAATAACTTCCCTTTTCTTCTGCTCTATTAGTCAATTCTCTCAGAAATAACCAAGTATTTTTTTCTTTTTTGCACTTCAAACAATTATTTCAGACACTTAGCAAATGCATATTAAAAAGACCTGGATAACATTTTAAAAAAGACCATTTATGCAATAAATAATCGCATGCCTTACTCTATGGCAATGCAGCAGACTTGAAAGCCAATTCCTGAATACAGAAAATCAATCTTTTTGTTTGCCTCACACCTAATTCCTTACCCACATAAAATAGAAAAAAAAAAGTAACTGTAGCCTGGGCACAAATGCAGAAAATCTGTCAATTTGACAGCTACTTATATGATATGCCATATGTCTGATATTTGTCAAACAAGATGATTATAAAATGCTAATAATTAATAAGGGCAAAATTATTCAAATGCTACCATCATATTTTAATGACATGGGTAAACCAGTCAGTATATAAATCAGAGGACTTAAAAGAAGCAATTGAATTAAATGGTGTATTCAAAACTGTATTTAAGCAGAATTCAATTATCCTCCTGCTCAATTTGAAAACACTAATTCCTTTTGATTGTTTTCACTTCATTTTTTTTTTCATTAACTCATTAACTGCAGCAGGAGGCAAAGAGAAATAGTTATCCATTGCAAGATAAAAGCCCAGGCTCACAGATAGAACTGATTTGCAATCAATCATAATAAAATGTACATTTCATTTAAATAGAACGGTAATGACTGAAATTGTTTATGATAAAAATAGGAAAAAAAGGGGTGATCAATTGATAAGTTACTTTTGCCTTTTGTTGGTTAGTGATCACTAAAATAGTCTGAATGTTACCAAACAAACTAAGGGATCAATTTAACAAATTTAGATTGCAAATTGATCCCATCTCTAAACACATTCAGAAGCTATGAGAAGAACAGACAATATTTGTGTAACACAAACGTGATTCAGGTGTATTTTTTCCAATATAATTATCCTCTTAGCCATTTAGAAAAAAACAAAAAAAAAAACAAACTTTTTCAAAAACTCAGTGTTACATCTATTAATTCAATATCAGTTACTGTTCTACTTATTGCACTTTTAATCTTTAATCTGACATTTTTGCAGATGTTCAGAAACACAACCTGTCCTGCATTTTTATAACATGGTGCTGGTCAGATTAGCAGGTGTAACCGATTATCCTAGGACAATTAAGGTGTGTCTAAATCAGTTGGATTAGCCTAATCAGCTATTTATTGATTAGGGAAGCGGCATCAAACATTTACAAACAGCCTTCGACTAACAGTGTTAGGCCTGTTAAAATACCTCAGTAAGAAAGAGGCCCTTGAAAAAAAAAAAAAAAAAAAACTCAAGTAAGGAAGGGAATCGCCAGAGTAAAGGTACCCCCCCCCCCCGATAATTTTCACGTTTATCCAACCACAATTTTCATATATATATGTTGTGGAAATAATTAGACACCTGACAAATATAGCTTGTAAACTTCAAATATTGGTCAAAGAGCGTAACCTATTTCAACAAATGCCTTACCTTATGTTAGTTTTTTTTAAATCCTCTCATCTTATAGCTTTTTATTTTTCAGTGTTTCTTACTCTCATAAATCATTAACTTATTGCTTTTTTTAGTCTCCATTTCAAACGTGTTTTGTTTTAATGTTTCCAACTTCACAAAATTTATGTCAACCTCTTAATTCTGTAGCATGAACAACTCCATTCTTACTAATCCTTTGATGTGAAGAGTTGCTGAAAGATCTTGCTTAGGGTAATCAAAAGTTTTGAAGAAAAAAAAAAAGAAAAGAGAGAGAAAGAGAGAAGAAAAAATCCAATACATATTTGAGAAAGCTATCTAAAATGCCTGTACTTGAAGAATGGACTGCTATGATTATAGTGGGAAGTAATTTCATTTATGGTATGGAAAATTACTTTTGTTTCAATCATGTTTATTTTGCCAAATATGCCTTCATCAACTGAGCAATGCAGGTAGTTCTGCTAGTATTCTCTAAAGAAAATAGCAACAGAAAAAATGCCAAGTTGCCTATAAAAATTTATAATAATAAAAAATTTAAACAAAAATAAGGAAAGAAAAATTGGATGAATTCTGAAATGGAAATTACTTGAAAACATGATGGGTGTAAAAGTGTTTTGAAAAAGTAATTTAGGGTTGTCATTAAAATTTGAATCAATGTTTATCGCTCAAAGTTGTTTTTTAAAGATCTAGAACTACTCAACTAATGATCACTGTTCAACTTTTTTCTATTGGACAGTGTTTATAAGATAACTTTTTGATCACAATAATGAATTTATTCCTGATAATATTCAAAATATTCACTCGAGTTTCAAGTTCTGTGGAGTACTGTCCATCTTCTCCCGAATGGTGCATTGAAATCCAAGTTATTAAATTAAGGTACCTCTAAAACGCCAGGCATTATGTCAGTTTTATATATATATATATATATATATATATATAAAAATGAAAAGGAAATTTTATTTCAAAATCAATTTTAGCTATTTGCATTCACAAATACAAATTTTGAAAAATCACATATTTTGAGGTAGGAAATGCATATTGCAAAAAAAAAGAAAAAAAAAAAAAGAAAATAAATTTTTTTGATCTCTTTAAAAACTTTCTAGTAACTTCTTTTGAAGTGATTCAAAAAATTGTTATCATTTGAACACTGTATGTCCCACTCATTTAGCTTTTTTTTTATTTTCAAGATACCCAAACCAGCCTAACCAAAGTGTTGTTAGCTGTGTATATATATATATATATTTATACAGGCGGTTCCTTGAGATGTGAATGTTATTACAAGGGTTCCTCCAGTTTACGAATGGTGAGAAAGGCTTCTCTAAAGCATGACTGTTCAAATTTATAGAAACCATTCAAATAACTTATTTTTAAAAAAATCAGCAAAGCTTTTTTCCTGCATGAGTATTTACACATGAAAATTTATTTCTATCATTCAGAGGTATGAAACAATGAGACTAAGAGATCCTTTGAAAATTCACCAAAGTGCAATATATAGATTTAGATAATGCATACCTGAAGCACCACACAGCACTGAATGAAATCATCGAATGCAATGACTCCTCTGCCTTGACGATCAAACTTCATTACCAAGATATCATAAAATCGGTCAGAGAGTTGAAAGCCTGAAGAATGGTAAGAAAAAATTAAAAAAAACAAACCATTTCATGGTCAGAAATGAATGTAAAAATCCATTTTCAAGTTCCTCCATAATACAACACTATAGCAATAAGAACAATATCTGCACCTTGCATAAATGAATCACTGTGTATCAAATCTAATTATCTATTTGGGTATTGTTAGTCACAATCTGACCATAGAGACCCCCTCCCCCCCACACACACACGTGGTCCAATATTGTAGGTGCCAATGAAGAGTATAGTCTTCTTGGAGCAGTTTTGGGGGTTGTGTTTGCATAGTCACCCTCAGGGCATTCATCTTACCCAAATAAAAGTGATGTGGCTTAGCCTTGATTTATATCTGTTGATCCAGCAGGAATTTTGTAGTAAGAATATCTGTCAATCACTGGACCGGAACTCACAAAGTGAATCCCTCAAGATCATAAGTGAAATCGTGGATGACAGTTTTGGGTGATGGTTTCTAATGAATTATAATCAATAAACTTAATGACAGGGTTAAATTATTTACTGGTTAGTTTTTCTTGGTCATGCTTTGTACGCACGTGTGTATGATCAATTGCAGGCATAAGGAATTTTATTTCATTCAAACTTTCATGTTTCTGTATGAGTGACTATAGATTAGTATATATATTATACTGAATCAGTGAAATCGCCCGATTGGCTACCCCCCCCCCCCCAATAATTTTACATAGTTTTGATTTAATCAAAATTAGGATATAAACAACTAGCCAATTCCACTGATTTGGCATAACTTATGTAAGAACTTGGCTGATATCTAAAAAACATAATAATATCAATCTCAGTTTCTATTCTTTGCCTTCAAGTATTTGGACCTTAATAACAGAACAGCCAAGCATTCATTCAAAATCTACTTGACAATTACAACATACACTAACCACTGACTTCATACAGGGATTTCAAAGTTTATATGAATAATTGAAAAACTTTCATCTTTAATCAAATGTATCCAGGAAGGATTGCTACCCATGTACACACACACAATTTAGTAATATATTTATTTTATTAGCATCTATAGTATTAGAAAGATTACAGACTATAATCGTGGTAGATTTTTAATTTGAAAAAGAAGGAAAAAGAAAAAAAGAAAGAAAGATGAAAGTCTAGAGATCCTTACCAAAAGTCATTAATGCATTTCTCAGTTCGTACTTGTCTATGGATCCAGATCCGTCTTGGTCAAACTGGCGGAAAGTGTTTTGCCAGTCAGTCACATATTTCCACAATTGGGCAAACTCTTGGTAGTTGATTGTGCCAGAACAATCCCTGTCAAACATTCCTGAAAAAGATATTAACAGATGATGACAATGGTCAAGGTTGCCTTCCAAAAAACAAAGTATCCTATTAAGCAGAGAAATGCGATTATTTTGCAATACTGCGAACAATGCTAAACGAGCTGAATGAAGAAAGCCAGAAAGTTGGTCTTCAGTTGAACTTCAATAAAACCAAAGTCATGTGCAATGAATATGTTGAGGATAATGACACAATCAAAATTGAAAATACAGAGCTGAAGGAAGATCAATACATCTACCTGGGACAATGAATCTCCATGGAATCCTCAAAAGATATCAAGTTAAAAATCACTTGAGGTTAGCAAGCTTTCAGCAGAGCAAGTTCAAATCTCCAAGAACAAAAAGATCCAATTGGTTATAAAAAGAAAAGTTTACAACCAGTGCATCCTCCCGATAGTTACCAATGGAGCAGAAACATAGAACTTGACCAAGAAATTGGCTCTCGACCAAAGAATCATGCAACATGCACAAGAAAAAAAAAAAAAAAAGAAAAAATCATGCTAAACATCACATGGGAACCTCACAAAATAGCACAATAATATTTCAAAGAACAAACAAGAGTCATTAGCGAGCTAAAATGGTAATGGGCAGGCTACGTTGCAGAAATATCAGACAATCACTGGACAGTGTGGTTCCACAGAAATCATAAGCAAAACTGTGATCCCTACAAAATAAGATGGCATGAGATATTTGGAGAAGTTTAGAATGATTTGGAACTGTGACACTTGGGAATGAAAAAACAAGTGAACCATGGTGAAGGCCTATGTCTAACAATTAATCTTAAAAAAAGTGATTAATGAAAGTAATTAAGGATAATGTAGATTTGTCAATGGCCTAAATCAGGGACCTGTAACTTCTTTCTCTAACAAACCACTTAATTTTTTTTTCCCCCTCTTTTAGTTTTGCCAATGGCCCACATGTATATTACATATTTTACGTATAAAAAAACTTGCCCTTGAGACCTATAAATTTTGAATATTTACTTTGCATATTGAAGGCAATATAGAAATCAACAGAAAGTGTTTATACTTATTTATACAGTCAGTTTAATTAGCAGCTGATTGATAGTTCTCAGGAAAACAAGCATCAGTATGGAGATTGTGCTCTCATTAACCTCAGTGAATTTTGGACAGGACTATATCAAATAAATCATACAATGCAAAGCTAATGTAAGTAAAAATTAGACAAATTGTGACACAAGAATGGCATCTAAAAGTCATCAACTGCTCAATGGTCCACAGATGAGTGAAATTTGAAATTTTTCTAGGAAAGGTTCATGGCCCACACAGAACAAATCAATGGCCCACCTGTATCTAACACCTGGCCTAAATGCTTAGAAATAAAAATGAGACTATTTGCTGTTGCTTAAGACTATAAGCTTGAAGAAAAAAAAGAGTTAGTTTCTCTTTCTCTCTTAAAAAAGAAAGAGAGAGAGATAGAGAGAGAGTACATGCCAACAAAGTGGGGTATTATGTATTACTTCACCTCTAAATTCAAATTTCAGTTGACACAATCACTTTATCACAGGTGACCTAAGAAAAGGCATTAATCTAATTCTCCTTGGGCTTTGTTCCATTGCCAGTTAACTTGACCATGGTTTTGTCCTTGATATGTCACAATTGTCGATAGAGAAAAAGAATGAGAACACAGGTCTTCTGAAATTATCTTCCTCACCCATCAATGTTAGCAGTAACAAACTGTTGGACAGAACAATACTTCAAATATCATAAAACATAATCTAACCAAAACAGAAGATGAAATAACTGGAAAAAAAAAAACAAAAAAAACAAAACAAAAGAGACCCGAACAAAAACATTCCCAATACTTAACCAGTCTAGATATTTGATTCCATACCTGATGCAGACTAAAATTATCTGTAACTTGATTGCATAACAAAAAATACAGAAATAAAATTCCTAGGGAGAGATAAAAGAAAATATCCATTTATGCTTTAATCAAAATATCCCCTCACTTTTTAACCCTCTTATTGGACAGATAGTATAGCAATAGTAATGTTTTACAATTTGTCCCTTTTATCGGTGGGTGTCTGCATAGACAGACCAATAGAAGCAAAAGCTGAGAGAACTTAATGAAGCAAAAATCTCAAAGCAGGGGTTCTCAAACCAGGGTTTGCAAGAGACATTACGCAAAAAAAAAAAAAAAAAAAAAAAAAAGGTTGTAAAAACAGTGGAATTTTCAAGTAATACACTGCTTGTGTGTCATGTAAACCCAACATACAGTTGGCAGCACTGTAAATCAGAATCATCATTCCATAAAATCAAATATCTCTGGTTTGCACATATATCCACTCTCAATTGACTTCTTTTCATGCTCATGTGCTCTCTAGAATAGACGAGTTTTGACAGTCTCTGAGTTCAATTCAGAAGACTAAATGCACTTATTAATTTGATCTACTAGTAGCCTACTTTCTCTGTCTGTATCTGCTTGGGTACAATGAGTTTCCTTGTTGAGTATTCAGCCAACCAACTAACTACTGATACCAGGTAATTACAGTGTCCTGTGTTAGAAAAAGGATCATACACTGAATCATACATCAAATTTGGTTTCAGTGTTATAAATAATGAAAGGAAAAGATTACCCACAAAGTGCTGTGTGTCATGAAGTTCTATCACATCGCCAAGCATTCTGAAATGGCATTTCTCAACTAATCATTCTCATCTAGCTTACAAGGAACAACATCATTTTGAGTGGAAGGCATCTAATCTGAAATGCACACAACTTGACCAGTGTTAATGCATTTACAAAATGAAGCTTACTAACATGCCAACTATATGGTTGAACTGAATTGCAAGAAATAAACCTTATACAATCACTGAAGCTTTGATCTTGCCCTGCAGCAAAGACATTGTTGATTGAAGGATATCTGACACGTCAGATGATACCCAAAGTTGTGGAAATCAAAGGGGCTTTTTTTAATATCCAACTTGACAAGTCCAGACATTATCTGCTCTTAAATCAGTTCTTGATCAGGTTGTAAGCATGGAGAACTTTGTCAGAGTCCTCTGAAAAGGATACTGCATTTGCTGAGTAAAGTCTTGAATACTGAAGAGGCACTTATTCACACAGAATTGAGATGGCTTCCAAGAGGTAATGTGGTAGCTCAAGTTGCAGTGATGAAAGAGGAAGAGAAAGAATTCTTTTCAGGAAATTGGAAAGATAAAGTAATCAAATTTGGAGATGAACTTCCTGACAACAAATGATGAGCAAAGCTAGCCCATTTGAGCAATATTTTTCAAGACTCGAAACATTTCAAGGCAGCACAGTTATCATTATAAACATTGCCAACAAATAAAAATCATTCTGGATGAAACCGGAGTTGTAGAAGCATTGTTTTACAATGTGATAAATTAGAATTGGATTATCAAATCATTTGAAATCCTTTTAGAATACCAGATCAGTGCAAGACAATCTGCAAGATGAATTTTATAGAATTTATAAAGATCGTTTTCAAACCACTTTCCAAAGAGAATTCTGGTATTCCATGGCATAATTTACCCTCTTGAATCCAAAAATAGGATGAAGGACCTTCTGCTGTTCCTTTCAACTTGCCATAGTGAACAAGCATTTTCAGCAAGGTGAATGACCAATACAAATTTCATGCAAGACAGGCATGTCATTATCAATTGACAATGTTTTTTCTGAAGCTAGAGTTGTTACTTGTTAGAAAGACAAGCTCATCAAACTCAAAAATATGACATTAATTCAAATGAAAATACGGACAAATACTAGATATCTATTGTCTGTTCTACAGCATCCATACATTTTCCAAAAAGGGGTACGGCATCATTGGACAGGACAAGTGAGTACACAGGAAAAAAAGTTTGAGAACCCCTGTGGTAAAGTAAGCTACAATAAGAAGACAGAGGCAGAAAGTTTGAATTTTTGGGGGGTTGGTTTTACCAGAGGACTCTTTATCCTTTTCTGATTGACAGAGTTCTGAAATGAAGGAATAGTCAGTGAAGGATTTTTTTTTTACTGCAATAGAATAGTAGTTAATTTGTAGCAAAAATAATATGGGCCTTAAAATCTTAAAATCTTCATTCCTTGACTTCTGTACCTAATTTTCCATACAAAAAATTTGCATTGCACAAGCCTGAGGGCTCGACACTCATCCGGGCGGAGGAGAGGAATGAGGGAGATAAACTCTGTTTTCTCAAGTTGCCAAACCTTCTCCTGCAGTTGTGAAAAAACTTCTGTTTTAAATGGGCCTTGATAGAAATGGGTGGTCCTGTGACAGGCATGAACTCCTTTCCAAAACCTGTTTTCAAGGCCAAACCATGAGTTTGGTCCTTAAAGCATTTGAGATAGCTGTAATTGTACTTCTTGGTATGGTTTGTCCCATAAATGACCAATATACTAAAATAAGAGAAAGTGCTGTAACACTATGTAGCACATATATATAAAAATTTAGAAGTTTGTCCACCAAGTAACAAGTCATTTAATATAAATGTAAATGGCGCCTACCTGGGGCAATGGCACCAAAGTTATCTGCAAAGTAATCTTATCCCAGCATCCCTTCTACCTTTCAAAATAATTCGTAAAGTCCTCTCTCAGGATCATGGTGTACTCTTGATCTTGTCCATGGTCTGAAATATGTCCCCTTCAAATGGTGAAAAGCCAGAAGTTACAGGGCACTAAAACTGGACTGTAATGGATCTGGCACTGAGGCAGAATTCAACACATCAGCAATGGCTTGCAAAATAGCATACAGTATTTTCCATTGCATTGAATGATTATTCACAATGTGCACTTTCTTCTCATTAGGTATACAATTATTTGAATTCTTTAAATACTAGTGGATGTTTGTCAAGTGTCAGTACATGAATTCAGATGAAAGGATTCTGAGTACAGATTTTCAAAGAGGCAAACAGGTTCTCAACATTGGTACAACATAATCTGCCTATTCTTTGAGCAGTAAGTATATTAGGGCCACAGATTGTCAGATTCAAACTTTTGAAATATTGATCTTTTAACACTGAATATAGTTAAATTACTCTTCCTTTTTAATAATATTCCAAATATATATGTGATAGAAAAAAAAAAAAAAAAAAAAAAAAAAAAAAGATTTTCAATATCATATGCACATTTGGAATGCACCTTTTGTGTCAGCCACTTTGGAAGGGGAGAAGGGACATTCTGAAAAAAGGTTGACAATCACTGATCTATAGGATTCCTTTGTAGTTTTGAGATGGTAAGTGTCTTAATGGTAATTATGAATAACCACAAATATTGAAAGACCTTTTCATGCTATTTAAAATCTTAGATTCGATCATGCCACTTCTAACTCAACTATGAACAACAGCCCCCCCCCCCCCCTCAATGATCAAATTCCAATTACAAGGTTTTAGTCGACAAATAATTAGTAACAGAAAATTAGTCATTAGGGTAATTGAAAATGCGAGTGACAGATTTTAAATTAAACCTGCAACTGTCAGGAGACACTCAACAATAGATTTCTTTTTAGTAATATTTGGGTGTTGAATTTAAAGCAATAACAAGCCAAACTGATTTAAAAAATAGACAGGTTTGGTGAGTCACCATTTTTTGGCAGAATGCTGAGCTGGAGGTGATCTGGAAAAAGGGTGATCAATGAAGGTATTTCCCTCACCTTCTGTTGAGCAGTGATCACTAAAAAAAAAGTCTGAATTTTCAAGAAACAAGTATGAAGGGTGACAGACACAAAAAGAACCGACTTGTGATAAACTCACAAAGTTAATTGAACACCCTACTAAACCTATTTGGGGAGAATTTGAAAAAAAATTTCTTGAAATAAGGAGTAAATGTTGAAATTTTCAGCCTTCTAGCTCTACTAGTGAGGCCTGTATGCATGATACACACAGCCAACAAGACCCTCTTAAAAACTGAAGAAACTTATGTTGACAGTTTCCTAATTGTTATCTTGAACATGTGAAAATGAAGTATTAGCACCCGTCACATGGGATTTGAAATATTAAGAGTGAATCTACAGTAAAACATTCGAATATCCTTCTCTAATCCATTGATAACTACATGAAACCAAATGGTAAGCATCATTTCCTTCTCAGTATAGAAATCAAGTGCTTAGATGAGGAGCCCATCTTGGAATGTTTAGGAGGTAAATGGGAGCTCTTGCTTACATCGATTTTGATAGCAGAAAGGACAGTGAAATCAGGGACATAAGTAAGACAGACAGAGAAAGATTCATGTCAACAAACAGTGAGAAAGAAAGGGCAAGAACTTGTTGGTTCACAGAATGCTGGCAACAGTACTTGGCCGATATGGAAGAACAAAGAATTGTTAGTTCGGAGTAACAGCAAATGAAGTTTGGGCAAAAGCATTTCATTACCAGGAAAATTCAATTTTTAGAATATGAATGCTTATGTCTTTTGGATCAACAACAAAGAATTAGAACCAAAGAAGACAACGTTTACTTTTCTACATGTTGGGTTTTGTTGCATGTACTCAGTATGGGTTTTTCGACTGACAAGCGTCTTCACACAGCAGCACTCCTTTGCCATAGCACAACAGGCACTTCAAAGAGATGTAGATGTAAGAAAGCCAGGTCAAGATAACATATGGATCTGATTTTGTTTCAACGTGACCAGTGTGCATTCTTGTTGTTTCATTGAGGAGTCTAGATTTTGTGTCTCTTTATTTCGTCTCTGCCCCTCTCTCCCTGGTTTTATAAGCTGCATCTGCAGTCCCAGAACCAATGATAAAGATGCGATAATGTAACAGATTCATTTCGAAAAAAGGAGAAAGGCGTTTTATCTATAAAAAGGCAGAATTTCAATTCTTCTGATTAAATTTCCCTAATCCTGAGCCATAGTCTTATTACTGACATGCCACAAGGAAAACAGTACATTAGCAAATCTCTCACCACATGCATTTGGGAATCATAAAAAAGAAATGCCACTAATTGTATATCACTTTGTTGATCGAATGAGATTATGCAAAAAAAAAAAAAAACAAAACAAAAAAAAACCCCAAACAAAAAAATGGCTTCTTTCCCTTTTAAAGCTGTTTTGTCCATTTTAGATCTGACTTTGAAGGGATTGAAACACTCCAAGCAAAATGAAAACAGCTAATGAACAAACTTAGAAATAAATTCAAGAAGTTTACTCACCAATCATAAGCCGCACAGTTTCTGGGTTGAAAGGAGTCCAAGTGCCTATAGGGAAAAAAAAAAAAAAAAAATTATATAAAAAGTACGATTATATATTGAGACAAAACTTTGAAGTTTAGATTGAGAAATATGCAGATATAAAGCAGATGCAAGGTAACTTTTCACAGGATTCAAAATATTGCTCAAATCAAACCATTACCATCATTTGCTTAAATCCCATCATTGGCAGCCTCTACACACAATGTCAAGTCACTTATTTATAGAATGTATAATAATTTGCTTATTCCTATTTTCTTATAAAGTACTGTAATTGCAAATAAATAAACTAGGAGGTACATCCCTTGGACACACTTTTTATTGTCAATTTATACTTAATTATAATAGTTACTTGGAACTGGTGGCCCAATTGGACTGAAAATTACTTTATTCTCCCAGTTGAAGCATTTCTTTTATTGCAACTTAGGCAGCAAATCTATGGCAGTGAGAAAACAGTGCAGATTGGAGAATAAAGAATAAGCTCTCAGTGAGATTAACCCAACTCCACTTTGCCACAGGGAAGACTAGTTGAATAGATAAGCTGCTCTGTCTGAACTAGAAGAAATCTACAGCTTGGCAGAAGATCAAAACCATAACCCTTAAACCTACCAACTATTATTCTTCTCAGACTTCGACACCATATTTGTTATTGTTTATACATTAATATTTCTACTATAGCAGCAATATCATTTTTATTAGATGAATCATTGCAACCAGTATTAATTTCCGACTAGTATGTTTTGCTGTTACTTATTTGGGGGGGGGGAAGATAATATAGCTCCAAGCTCCACTCAACTTCATGAATCCAGTTTCTGAACAGTTTGGGTTTGTGGCAGAATCTAGTAACAGAAATATCAAAAGATCTTCATTAAAGAGCTGCCCTTGTTTCCTTTTGCAGTCTCCCAGGGAATTGAAATAAAATATATCATTATCTAAAAGGTGCAATATCTGATGAACATGGCAGATGAGTGAAAAGATCCCAGCTGGGACAATTTTTGCTGGGTCACCAAAGAAATATGTAGTCTAGTGTTAACCTGATTGAATATTATGTTCAAGACACTGTCTATTTCTGCCTTGAAAAAGTCTTGTTGGGGGCAGTTTATTCAAATCAGTCTTTAGGCTCCTTGGAAAGAGTTTATAGTATATGACTCCTTGGCTATCCAATCAAATATACAGCACCACTTTCTTTGGATGAAGACTGGTCTTTGGCATAGTTAATGGCTAAACATTTTGCTTGCCTTACAATCTCTTGTATTCCAGGTTGTTGTGAAGTATTCACTTTTCATTGTCTGCCACGATTTGTTTGAAAAACAGAACATTTAAATAAGGGTCATAAGGTTTTTTTTTTCTGAATTTAATCAAGTAGGTATAAATTATTTTTAGTGCTTGATTTTGACATTTTGAGTATATTGTCATATAACATTGATTTTCAAGTAATATCTCAATTTCTCTGCTATCAACTTCAATTGATTTACATGCTCAGGGAGCATAGTGCAATGAGAAATTTTCTTCCATCTTCATTTTTAGAATTAATAAGCAAATTACACCAATTTTGACAAAATTAAAAAAAGAAAATGCATGCTGATATGGCAGCTGTTGCAACACAATCAAAAGGGATCTTTTTGAATGAAGTTATTTGAAACTAAGCGCACCTTATGCCATCTTGTGACAAAAACAGAAGGAACTTTTGCACCAATCTAATAATAACAAAACGCATACTTTATTAATTCAAATATTGATTACTTGTATAAGTTTGAGTTACTGCCATCTTTTGAATATAAAATTATATATTAGTTTTATGGTTCAAAGCTTCATTTGATAATAACATTTTGAATCAAAACCAATCAAGAAAGTGGAGAAATACATGCATCATGCACAATGTTTGGTTAAAATCATTCTAGGCATCTCAAAGGAACAAAAAAATGCATTCATTCTTCAGCTGATATCATAGCAAGCAATGTTTATGCTTAATGACCCTTCATTAAGTAGGACACCCGCCAGTAGTTCGCCAACTGTCATCTCAATAGAGTAAAAAGTATAGTAAAGCAAATCATTTATTCATTCTTTTGTGAAGAATAAAATTAATTTTCAATTCATTCTAAATAAAGTGTATGGGACTGACCAACCAATCTTATGTATAGATAAACAGATATAGTTTCTCTCAATATATATATATATATATATTATATTCAAAATTAAAACTTTTTAGTTTTATCATTGAAGAACCTTGACATTGAAGATGGCCAATTGTTTTATCCTTTTATATGTGCGTGTATTTTCTTGTTCCAGCACTCTTGGCCATATCATATCATTTTGTCTACAAGCTTGAAAATTGGCACAGAACTCCACTAGACCCCTTCTAAATATGATCTTTATTTTTAGGAGAAAAAAATCTTTTGGGGGGTCTTATTTTGAAGGGTTCATTAGATTCTATAGAATGTATAGGCTTCTAACTCTATTTTAGATGTTTTCCAGTGGGAAATGCTATTGATAAAAATAAAATTTACTCTGACCATATTCATTCTTTGATAGAATTTTGTTTACACACTTCATATTTTGACACTAGGGTTGTTCAAATATTGACTGCGTTGACAAGTTATTTTTAGTTTCAACTTTGGTATCATTTACTTTTTCAAATTACTTCAACAGAAATTTTGATAATTTACTATTGCAGTAATACAGGCTTTCCTTATTATAATGCAGTTGGATGGTGAACTCCAAAATATAGATATAACTTTTAAACAGCTGAATTGATAGTGACTTGTTTATAACACAATTGGTTTTCTTGGACCCTAGCACCCCAAGTGATGATAATTACTTTTTCCTTATGCAACAGTTAATGGCTTACTCAGTATTGTAAATATGATTGTTCCTGTTAATCAATTCAGGTTGCTTGTCTTTATAATTTGCTTGCCTCACTTTTTAATTCACAGGAAGAAAAGTATAGTTGGAAAATAGACATAAATTCATATAGAAAAGTGAAGAATATGAATTATATCAAATGAGAGAGAGAGAGGTGGAATGAAATGAAGTAAAGATAGAGAGAAGCAGAAAAAAAAAAAAAAAAAAATAACATTGATAGGATATTTGGAAAGAAGCCACATAAATCCTTGTTTTAAGCTTTCCAGGATTATTTGTTATTTGGCATTGACAAAATGAGAAGCTCTTTGCCAATTTAACCTTCCTCCTGACAACTCTCTCCTCCATTCACCCTAACCCTGCCACAGATTATCTTTCAAGGAGATGCAAGTCAGTGGTTTGGCCAAAGATTACATTGCCACACAGCAAGTAAGACATCACACAACATAGATAAGATACAACGATCAATTTCTATTATTTTGGCTGTTTACCTTCATCTCAGTTTTTTAAAAATTTGTTTTTAGCATAACTCAACTTGAGCCGTCATTCTATGGGGATTTACCTGCCCGAGTTGAGTTGTGATAAGAACAACTGAAAAAGATGGAGGTAAATTTCAAAATTTATACAATTCTTTATCAAATGATAAAAATAAAATCATAAAAAAAATATTTGATTTGTTTATATATACTATGAGCATATGAAAGTGTGTACAGAGAAATGGTCTATTTGCAAAGTATACTTATCAAAATCAATCATAAAAATGGATGCATATCTGTGTAGGTGCTTGTTCTATTAGAACTAAGGGTATGCTCTATACAGAAATGAATGCATATCTATATATGTGCTTGTTCTAATAGAACTACAGATATGGTTTGGTCTGAAATGAATGCTTTATTACCTATGTGGTTGTTCTATTGAAACTATGGGTTCAGCCTACACATCACAAATTTATCAACAAAGACAACAGAAATAATTGAAAACAAGCCTGAAAGTAAGACCATAGATGCACAAATGTTTTCCTTGAGTGAAAATCTAGTAAAGGCAAAGTTGCTAATTTTATTTTCAAGATCATATTGAAAAATCAAGCCAGAAAATTTTTTGAAAAATCTTGATTCTCCAGCTCTTCATTTAAATATTTAGTTAAAAATATATGATTAAAAATCATTTTGAGAGCAATTTCTGATATCAAGTCACAACTAAAAATATCTAAATTGGCAACACTGAGCAAGGGATGTACCTAACATCGAAAAAAGGTCTCCAGAATATTTGGATCAAAATCAGTGAAAAACAAATAGCATGACCAAATTCATATAACTGATGGTGTGACTAAGAAATTGAAAAAAAAAAAAGAAAAAAAAAAGGAAACTGTTTATTACAATCATAGATAATGTTATCAAACTTGAGAATCAATCAGTGCTACAGACTTTAAAATGAATTCAAAATTATATCAAAATACTTATTAGTTATATTAATTTTATCATAAAATAAAATTGTCTATAACGATGAATTCAATGACAATGAATATAAATCTATAAGAATCAATCTGAAGCGTTCCAAATTTTATATAAACTTTGCCTAATGTTATCAGCTGGTCATTGTTATCTAAAGGATCCTTTCCAAAAGAAATACCAATAAGCAGCTTCCTCGGTAACTTCAAATAGTACACTTGATTTAGATTTTCACTTACACTTCAGTGAAGTGGAGAAAAAAATCTTAGCTTAATGATATTTTCTGGAACAGGTGTAATGTTAGAGCCTCTTCTCCAGACTCCTGGAATCATTTTAAATTTTTACGTGACTAAATGTTTGTACACTTGTAGTTGTATAGAATCTCCTGTTTATCGATATTTATAAAGTCAGTTCTTGAAAGAATTCACATTTTTGGAAAAATTTTTTCATATCCACACTATGCAGATATTGAAACTATTTTCACATATCCAGCCTGGCTCTTTGTTGGTACATTTTCTAATTGTTCCCTATTTGGGGTATTTTCTTTTGATTTCTTGATGAAGCTACCAATCCTGTTGTCATGATTTCTGTTCATGATCTCAAACTTCTATCATGTATCTTTTTATTCTACTATAATTAAGAGTTGGTAGCTTGGAGTTAGATTTGCCATTCCTGGTACTTGCCTCGTTGCTCTATTAACTCAACGTTTTGTTTTGTATGATGCCCAGACTGAACTTGCATACTCTAAGTGGGTTTGAACAAAGGATTTGTAAAGGGGGATGAATGTTTTCTCATCCAGGTGCTGGACTGTTCTCATTCCTACAGTTTTTTTCTTTCACTTTAGTTCATTGTCTATAATTACTATTTTATTCTTTTCTTCCTTCACCATTTTTAGTTCCTTCCCCAAAAGCAAGTACCTATAATAAGTGTCTAGGTTATGTTGTCCAATATTCATAATATCAGTAATTTTACTTTATCAAATATTATTTAATTCAAATAATAATTTGATTAATTATTTGATTTGAATATTTAAACTATTCACTATTTATTCAAACAATATTATATATATATATATATATATATATATATATCTCAGTAGAATGTGATAGTTTTAATGACATGTGAGTAAGAACTAGGTTTCATTTGGTACTGGTGTCAACTGAATAGCAAATCAAAAAGCCCTAGATCGTATGAATAAAGAAATGAATATTGTGCAGGACACTAATAAAGGGAGCAATTAACACCTTGAATCATAACATCAACTTCTATAAAAGAATGATTCCAGTTGAGTTACAAAAAGCCAGGGAGAATATTTTGATGACTGTGACAAATAAAATATATTATTGTAATTATCAAATATTATATACTAATCTATTCAAATCTTTATTATTTAATCAAATTATATTTATCAAATAAAAATGTCTTATCCTTTCCTTTCTAAATATTGAATATGAAATTTTTGCCTGGAATTAAAGCAATTCTTTTAATCCACTGGATTAATTCAATCGACTAATTTTGGTTTTAGTGTTTCAAGTTGAGAAATCAGGAATAACCAGAAATCACCGGATTAAAAACTGCTATTATGATAATGCAAAAGTTCCCAGCAATTTTGGCAATGTTTTTTCATAAATTCATAGCATGAATACCAACTTCCAGCTAAATCATGTATTCCATCATGAAAGAATGATTCCGGTTTTGATTTAAGATGCTGATCACTCTTTACATCACTCTGAATTACCTTTCTCATGAAAATCTTACTTCTTGGCATATATTTATATCACCAAGATGGCACCCTTGATCAAGGGGAATAATTCTTTGCATGAGCACCATTTACCCTTGCATTAACTCCAAAACAGTCTTTACCACCTCCTCTCTTTTCTTCACTGTGAAATACATAGTTTCCAAAATCAAATATGAAGAACTTGAAGGTTAGAAATGAAAATTTGTCACAAATTGAAATCCAAACCAGAATTAGTTAGAACTTTGTGGAAGAGAAATTCCTTTCCAATAAATCCATCTTTAATGGGTAATCAAGTTTTCTAGCAGGGGGCAAATAATTCTACAAAGTTAATTCACAGAAGTAATATTCAAAACAATACAGTAGCATTTTTCAGTCATCCTAGTGTCCCAGGAATTAATTTTTCCCCTCTTTTGAAAGCTTCTGTTTGGTCACTTTCAAAATTATCATTTTGAAGGCCTCAATTACAGTGTTACTGTACTATATACACCCAGTTATAACTAACTGGTTGACATATTACCACTTTGAATAATAAACAATTATAAACTTTTTTTTTTTTGGCAAGACTTGTTCTTGCCTTTTATCCCACAAGCTTTTTTTGCTTTCCAGTTTGAAAAACTTTTTTTTTTGTCTTTAAATGACCCCGACCTCCATTACTTCAAAAAGTCCAATGAATTTTATTTTATTTTCTTTGACACATTTTCTTAATTCAGGACTCACCTCAGCTATGTAGAAGCCAGGTTTACTATGATGATAACAAGTCCTTCTGGAATAGCAATCTTCAGATATGCCCAAGACTTTTGCAGTTGTGACAAACTCTATTCTTGATTTGTCACAATAACAAGCTATATGACCAAGCTGGTTGCATATGTAACAACATTTCATCACAAAACAAAATCCTATGTGACTTTTTTTTTTTTTACTATACTTGCAACAGTAGAAGTGTCTATAGTAGCTACCAAATGATGCTGTCAGCTGTTTTGGGTTTTTTTTCTTTTTTCAACTCAATTTTTGGTAATTTTTGTTGATTTTCGCCAAGCTAAGACTCACTAGCTGTTTGACACTCGATTTACCAATATATTTTACATTGTTTTTCAATTTGATCTCTGGCAAAACTTCTGAATTCTTCCACTCTAAATCTTTAATTTCAAATTCATATTCAAAGAGTTTGTTTTCTGTAACAACTTTGCTCAGTTTTGATTTGGTAATCTTTTGACAGATTTTGCAGCTTTTGAAATCTGTACTGTCCATTGCAAAATTGAATTTTGTTTATCACCAAAATCCTTCATCTCCTTCACTTTCAGAGGGAGATTGTCCTGAGTCAGTTCATTTTTATGTTCTCCAGAATATTCACTTCTCAAAGTCTTTACACGGGTTTTTAATTTATTTATCTTGCTCTTCTCATCTTGACATTCAGAAAAGCACATGTCTTTACTACTATGTAAGTAGTTCATAAAAGCTTTCTCAACTCCATCAATGTATCCTATCCAAACAATGTACTTTTATCAGAAAAAACAGTTTCTATTTCAAATTGCAAAATGTCTTTGGTTTCCCATCACTTTTGTAAGCCTTCCTCCAAGTTCGGTATTTCTCACTAAGGATACAGTATTTGTTTATACAAAGAATTTTTTTCTTCAAAGATCAAATTTCTTTTTCTAATTTCAAGCATCTATTTTTCTAATCAGTGATTTCCTTACTGTCCTTTTTCTTCATTTCAATCTGTTGATTCAAAAGTGTTCACTTACTTGCTCTATTGTCGAATTCTTGTTCTGCAGAATTTTTGGCAAATACTAATATTTTGTTTCTGTTTTGCTATTCCTAACTTTACTTCAATATTCATCTCTCTTCCTTTGCTTTTTTTTCTCCTTAGTGGCTTTTGCTTTAGTTTCATTTATCCATCATTTTTATCATTTTTTTTAACTGCTTGTTCAACCTCATATACAGGTTTCGACAACCAGTTACTTGCATTTATATCTTTGTTTGCAATGTCTGACAAAGCAAAAAAAAAAATTGAGTCGTTTCCACTTCGTTTTTCTCAATATTGGTTGTAGACTCTCAAAGCCATCTCTTGTCGACGATCCTTTTAATTTCTTGGGTAATAACATTGGTATGTTTTCATCTGCCATTTTTGACACCAAGTAAAAGTTTTCACAAATCCAACGCAAAGTAAAACAGTAAGATGCCAGCAACTATGTCAATCGTTCTTTATATTGGCTCATTGTAGTGTTGTGTATAGTAACAATCTATCCAAGTCCCAACAATTCATAATAAAGGATATCCTTTGAATACCAAACACAAAGAACCACTCCCTGTTTCTTGGTGATAAGTGTTATTTTGTAATTGATTACATATAAAAAGTACAGAATAAGTCTATTATTCCCTTTAAACTTTGCTTTGTGTCCAGGACTGATGATTAGAAAACTACTTATTTTCAATCAGACAATGGGAAAATATATACATTTTAATCACATATAGGAAGAAAAATAATTACATTTGAATATCACTATCCTGACCACAAAAGCAAAGTTTGAAGGGAAATGATAGCCGATTTCTGAACTATCCAGGAACAAAAATTGTACTGCATAGTGTTATCTAAGCCAAATTGAGGAGGCATTTAACTCAAAATAATGTTGCTTTAGATAAAAATACAATGTAATTTCTTTTCATCCCCTAAAATAAGGTGATTTTTAATCAGCACATTGAAACTTAAAGAAAAAATTTAAAAAAGAAAAAAAAAAGTAGCTATATAACATTTAAATTCTTGATGAAAAAATAAACTGATACTTTCATTGCTTAGTGGCCGAGTTAAGGTATATGAACAAGGTTCAGACATTTCCACGCAAGGTCAATTTAGCACAAGAACCAACAAGAGTAACTATGCAGTTAAAATGATCTATTGGTGATGATTAGCTTCTTTTTCCTTAGTCATTAACTACTTTATTGCTGAACCGTGCCATCAAAAATGATGACATAAATACATATTGCATTTTATATAAGTGGATAATAGAGATTTGCATTGCAGTGAGCTCAGAGAACAGTGTTCTGTTGACCACAAATGGATTTTTATCATTTTTTGTTTTCATAACATTTTCTATTTTTATAATATTCTTAAAATTCAGTATTTTCATTACATCATGGGGAAATTCTATTTCACTATGTCAGTTACGTTCTTAAATGTGACAGAAACGATAACAAGCAACGTGCAAAAATCATAAGTGGAAGAGTTTCAAAAACAAACTACGGAGTTGAAACTATTTGAGATAAAAACATTTCATAACAATTTGAAAAGGAAAATACGATCCTAATTTTGCCAAACAGGATTAATACGAGTTGCTGAGTATATACAAGTGTGGAATCATCTGAACTGTCAGCTCAAGTATAAACAAATTGTGAAAGGAGAGACAAGGATTCATCTGGTAGACTCATATTAACAACAAAAAAAATTCAAGTTGTGCATGATGGAAATATCTAAAATCTAAAGGAGATTTATGCATAATGGAACAAACAAACCAGGACCATTTAAACCGGAATTCTCATAAAAGTGAAGAAACTAATGAATTCTACAGAGTGGCTTACCATTTGATAACGCCCGCTGTAATTCAGTGGCACACAACTCTCCACTTCGGTTGACATCAATCCTATGAAGATACAGAAGGAAGGAAAACTAAGTATCTGCTATCAACAAAATGCTTGCAAATAAGATAGATGGACGATTGGGAAAAGGACAGCAGGGAAAAGGACAGCTGGGAAAGTCTTGATGGACAGGTAACAAAATGATAATGAAGAGTGTTTTCATAAACACTGGTTTATACCATTTGTGCTTTAAAAAAAAAAAATAATCAAATAAAACAAGTTTTCAAAGATCTTCAATAGAATGAATGCTTCTTTATAACATCGAAGCACAAGGAGGACTGAACTCATGACTTTGTTGAAGGAAAGCAACCTGAAAGTCACAGAATTCTAGCTCAATTTTCCATAGACAAAAAAACAAACATACAAGGGAATTGAAGTAAACGCACTGGTGAACAAAAGTTATATATAAGTGGTCCTATTTGAAAAAATATATCCAACACCAAATTAGACAAATGAATCAAGTGATAAGTTTCATTTCTTTCCTACACTTGAAAATTATTAATTATTCAAACGTCAAGAAGGTTTCTAAGTAAGTCTCATTCTTTTTAAAACTCTAGATTAGTTAAGATCGACTGCTTTTATTTCTGAAGCATTTCAGCAGTAAATCTCTATAAGAGGTTGAGGTAAATGAGAGCTTATTCTTCCGGACTCAAATTTTATGTAAATATTGAGTTTCCTCCCACTCAATCATTTGCTTTTTTCAGGGAATCCTCCTGAAGAAATTGGGTACAAGCTGATGACAAAAGAAAAAAGGAAATTTGATGAATTTCAATTAACAGAAGAGTTCCACTATTTTTATGCTACTTATTAAAGGGTTCCAAGCGGTTTCTGAATTTGAGAGTTAATTTGATTATGATGGAAATGGGAGAGCTGGTCCAACAGCGCAAAAATGTGGATAAACATGGCTATACCTAAACACTTGGAGCAGGCCGTAGGCAGACCAGCATATTACACACTGAGTAATGTATGGTTTTCTTTTAAATCAAATGTTTCATGAACAGGATAGAGAAGAGAGAAAAAAAAAAGATGAAGTAACTTCAACCATTTTCTTATAGACAAGTTTTGATGTAGTTATTCTTGTTTTATAAGTACTTTATTTTTTTTATTTAAAAAAAAAAATGAGATAAAATAATTCGCAGAGTTAGTTTACTTTTCAGAAAGATTGATAGTGAACAATATGACCCCTACAATGTCAGCTCAAAATTTGACCTTTTGGTTTGAAACCAAAATCAGAGTATCTACATGTGATCCGAAAATTCTTTATAGTCAAAAGCAAATGACTGCAGTCATTGATTGCAAGATCAATCTTCAAAAAAAAAAAAAAAATTGATTCCTACGAAGTTGGCACAAGAGTTTCACAAAACATGAAATTTGCATCCCTTTTTCACTCTCTTTTTCAGTTAAGAGTGTGCCCCTATCAATTGACGAATGGATGGACCAGCTCTGCATTCATATACTAATAAAATTAACAATATTATAGATGTATCTATCTGTACATTTCTCTAAAATAGATATAAAAGCAAGATAACCAACCGAATTCCTTAATACAAAATAGATTACACCAACAAAAACAAAGGATACTAATTTGAATAATTCATATCATATCTTAGGACTTCAAACAACAATATCTATTAAATGGTATTTCATTTCTATAAAGGAACATTGGAATGTATTTAGTGAGTTATGAAAGAAGTTAAACTTTTTCATAGGATTAAACATCGAAATATTACTATCCAGTGTTCTTGATATAAACCTAGTGATATTTGAGCCAGTCTGATGAGGATTAGCCGTTTTGAATGGTTTTATGTAAACATTCAATCAGTTTAGTAATTCACTTAGGTACAAAAAATAAACCTTTAGCCCTAGACAAGAAATTAATGTAACTAGAAAGCACTAAGAACGCACCTACCTCTGCCAATCTTAGGGTTACTGAATGATGAATGAAAATGAGTTCAAATAGTTACAATACAAGGGAGGTATCAGTAAAAATTCCTACATCTACCCCAAAATTTGATCAATTTTTCCTACCCTTCATCAAAATGTCTTTGGAATTCATGGAGAAATTTTGGAGATATTACATGAAAAAACTAAGCAGAGATATATAATTGTGATTTTGATTCCATAATGTTAAGCAAACAATAGCAGTCTGGTAAACTTTTGTAATGTCCAGTGCAGAGCAGAGATCAAGTGATTCAGCCAGATATTAAAAAAAAAAAAAAAAGGACATCAGTCCAATGATGCTTTAATGACCCATCTACCATCACTACGATAAGATTTTTTTATTTTTACTTACATCACCTCTGTGACAAACTGAGAAAATTCACATTCTATATACAAACACACACACACATATATATATATATATATATATATATATATATATATATATATATATATATATATAGATAACAAACTGTGTTGTATCAGGGGATGCCTGTATCAATGGAGTAGATATTATTGATCTGTACAATATGTATATATTGCAAACAGTGCTTTATTGAGGATGCCTGTAGCAATATAATAATTGCATTTTTGATATCCAAAACTATGTTATATTGGAGAATACCTGTATTTTTCATGGTACCACTATGAAGTCAGGTTAAAAAAAAAGAAGATTTTCAAAGAAAGAATATCTGATAAGATCATTTTTTTCTTTCAAATTTTTATCACAGATTTTCTCTTATACTCTGATGTTATTCTAAGTGGCCGTGAAGTCAGGGTTCAGTTCTGCATTTTAATTGTATAGTAAATTGAACCTCCTAAAATATGATGTGATATGCAGAAACTACCTCATTTAGTTTTATTCTCCAAGTAGGAGCATGGTGAAGAAGCCAGGCTAAAAAGATTCTACCATGTGGCGAAAATCAATTTTTAACAGAATTGGAACCAACAGACCAAGATAATACCCTCTTATAAAGATGCGTGGATGTGGATGCATCAAAAAACAAAACAACACTGTATAGTCCGACAGATTTCTTTCTTGGTGATGGTTTAGTAATATAACCCTGATAAGTAAATAGGATAATATTATTTTGTTATGAAGTCGTGGTAAACAAGCGTATGGAGGGGGGAGTACTTTCAAGCAGCTTAAGTTTTCAGCGAATATCTATGTAGTTTTTTCATTTATTTGCATACTAAGTACTAAAACAAAGTTGCTTATTCAATCTATTTGTTCCTACTCGATCTTGGGTGGCTGACTTTTCTTCTAACATATTTGTATCCCTGTTTGTCTCTGGTCATACATAGTAACAAAGGATTTCTGCTTACTTAAAACTTGCTTCTATTTCATTCTATATCTCATGAATGTTAGCAAAAAAAAAGACAAACTCAATTTTCCCAACTCAAATGTTTGGTTAATTTGCCAATCAAAAAGACAAAAATGACTAAAAGCATCAAAGAGATGCTAAAAATGGCCAAAATGTTTAAGCACTTCTGCACTTCAAAATTTTTATTTGTACAAGACAGATATTCAATGTCTGTTGAACCGCTAACAAACGACATGACTTGCTTTTGTTCACAATGACTAAAACATCTGCCTGTAGAACAGGGTTCTGCATAAAATGGGATTGCACAAGAATGAAGCTTGCTCCTTGACTCCTCCTTGGTACTCCTCCATTTCCACACTGGACACTGCAGAATAAATTAGTCCTAAAAAGAAGGGTATACAACCAATGTATCCAACCGATAGTCACATACAGAGCTAAAACATGGAACGTAATCAAAAGGTTGATCTTCATACTGAGAATCATGCAGCATGCAATTGAGAGAATCATGCTCTACCTCACATGGAGAGATCAGAAGACAGCACAATCCAGAGAAAAGACAGGAGTCAGAGACATCATTGAAATACTAAGAAAACTCAAATGGCAAAGGGCTGGACATGTTGCAAAAATGTCAGACAACCACTGGACATCATGTCCTACAACGTGGATCCCTAGAGATCATGGTGTGACGAGCTAGATAAATTCAGGAAGTATTGGTTCTGTCATGCCCATGATAAGAGAAGTCTGGCAAATCTTGGAGAAGGTCTATGTCCAACGATGGACACTAACAGACTGATGATAATGATGGCAGAATATTTGTGAGAGTACACAACAGAAACATCTATCAATCTAATTATTAATGAAACCAGTCAGTTAACATAAAAAAATACCCAGAGATTGCTCTCTGATGTAAGTAGGGCCCTTATGCTGGCTATGGCTTTGGCCATATCTGCATACAAATTACTCAGACTGTTAGCACCTGATGTGGCACCACTATTGACCTTTGGCTATTTCAGCTATAGCTGGGGTGGAATGGGGAGATAAATTCAAACTTTTCTCATGGGCATTAGTACGAAATGAACACAAAAGATCCCAACTGGAGTTCTAATATAGTTATCCTAGTTTCAATTAAATTAAATTTTGATCAAATCATAGGTACCTTTTTATTCATTTTTTTCATTTAAAAAAAGATGAACTCAAAAATTTTTGGATTGAGTTGTGTGGACATATATTGATGTGTTGAAAGCTACTTGTATTATTTTTACACCACTTCCCTTTATACAAACAGGATCAAAGTTCCAAAATTATTTCCCTATTCCAAAACTTTTTTGATTACCCCTGGGCTATTAGGAAAAAATAAAGTTTTCTGGTCCAAAGTCCACGCTCTTTCAGAAAATGCATTAATTTGGGTTCTACAAAGAAAATTTTGACCTGATCATCGTAATAATAGTAGAATAGGAAATAAAGAATAAGCTTTTGCCAAATGTATCCTTTTTTGCCCTCCTTTTCAGATCTGTGATATTTACTAATGGTTGTAGACTGATGGTCCGAGAGGTTCCAATAAAAAAGCAACTGAAATTACTACAAAAGAAATTCTGGTCAAAAAATCAATAACCGTTTACGATACTTTATCAAATCAATATAAAATTCAAGATAGTATTACTATACCATTAGAATGCTTACATAAAACCAATCAAAGAAATAATTCTCATTGGTTGGGCTATAGTATCATTAGGTTTATACGAAACTTTGAAAAGACTGAACATTGAAAACTTAGTATCCAATCTATGATTTGAGAAAAAGTTTATCAACTCCAGTCATAACTCTCTAAATAAATACATTCATTAAGATACCCTAAAGTAGCAAGTGTTTGAAGTCTTGAGAATTTCCTATGAATTGTTCAAACAATAATCCTTTGTTGTTTTTTCAGGTCTTTTTTATGGTGTATACAGCATAAAAGTCACTGAGTAAAATCTTTATCTTACAGTTGTAAACGAAAATTTCACCTCTACTCCCATCAAGAAAAAAAAAAAACCGAAAATGTTTGAGACCAATTACAATTTTTGTTCCTGGATAATGAGAGTTATTTTCTGATTGCCTATGTGTAAAAAGTATAGAAAATGGCTATTATTCCCTTCAAACTTCGCTTTTGTAGCCAGGACAGTGATATTCATATGTAAATGTTTATTTAAATTCATCATTATTTTAAATTTATTTAAAACTTCATGTCATTAAAAATTGTGCAAATTCACCAGTTGTTAAATTGAAATAAAGTAGATTTCAAATCATTGTCGTAGATACAAAAGCCAAGTCTGAGGGGAATAATTGACATTTTCTATACTATTTAGATGTAATCAGAAAATAATTACCCAGAAACAGATAAAAAGTAAAATATTTTTTAGAGTTTGCATTTACAAAAAAACAAAAAAAAAACAACAAAAAACAAAACATCAAATTGTTTGTGCAACATTACAAAGCTTGATTCACCAAACTGAAATTCATGAATGAATTGGGAAATTTCTTGAGAGCTGACACCACCATATTTATTCACCCCTCAGCTACAAGCCTGTACAGATGATAAGTCATTAAAATTCTTTTGTGTCAAAGAACAAAGCATACATTCTTGCAAGTAATCTTCAGATTATTTCATATTACAAAACAGTATTGGTAACATCCAATGTTTCTTCTAATTTTTATGAATCAACGCGTGTTTTTTTTCCTGTGACAGAAGTATGCGCTTGCTGAATGTTGAAATTGTTTCAAGATATTTTTGGCACAGCCTCTCGTGGCTAATAAAACTGCATCGGCATGTTTTAATAAAATACTTCATTTTATACTATTTTTTAATTTTTTCTTCTTTAACATCACTATTAAAAACAAATCCGATCTAAAAAAATAAGCTGAATTTAAACATAAGTATCAAATATTCTAAAAATGGAGATAGGTTATTTAGCAATCTTCATTGGTGAATCAGATCAGATTCTCAGGTATGAAGACATTATGAATCTATCATATAGACAGAAAGCAGTTGGTTGAGAAGATACAAGAATGATTTTTTATATTCATTATTTTAAAAAATTTTAATCTACTTATGATTAGCAATGAGCATTTGTAATTTGTAACACTTAGATCAATTATGTATGGTGATGTAACTGAATTTTACCTTCAGATCAGCTTAACATTCAGGAAATATTGAGTATAAACAAGAATGTTGAGCAGCATGTTTTTGGTAACTGTTAAGTACAATTCAATTGCATAATTATTTTTTAAAGGCAAAGGTAAATTAATTGGATTATTAAAAGATCAAACAGACCGTTTTAAAAGTGTATGATTTGTATTGGTTACACAAAATTTTGTACTTAATTTCCATTGTTTATTTCATATTTCTAGTACATGCATCAAGTCTTGGTTTAGAAATTCAGAAAATCCCCAAATCTGAGTCACCTACAGTCCTAAGCTTGCCCGATAAATGGTCCAGTTCTGTACAAGTTTACCTAAACGAAATCTTATAACTAAATGGTATGGCTGGGGTAGCTGTATATTCCCTCACTGGCATTCGAAGATCAGTATAGATACCCCCCCCAAAAAAAACAACAACAAAAAACCCCAAGAAACAAACTAAGATTTCAAGTGCTGATTTTCAGAACAATCTAACTGGCTCTCAACACTTGGAAGATTGGTGCACACTATCTTTCCACCTTCATTTTTTTCCCTTGTCTTGCTCAAGTTAAGCTTAGTATATATCTATGTAGCCATTGGAGAAAAATAAATGTCATTCAAATTGGATTTCATTTTGGTCTATGATTGAGAAATATCATTAACAATCCAACTCTTCTCCAGACAATTGAATCTCTTCACTTTTTTGAGGGCCGAAGAATGAATCAGCCAAAACATTGTTGACAACAAAAATGGTAAGAGATTTGATTGTCTGAGTAAAAGTTGGAATGGACTATTTTGTTGATGAATAACAAAGCTCAAAGATAAATTATTTTTTTATATTTTGCTAAAACCTATCTCTCCAGCAACAAAAAAAAAAAAAAAATCACTATCAAAACATTTTATATAAGTTACACCGACAATATAGAGATGACTTTTGTATGGGCATTAGAAAAACTGAAAAGGAAAATATGCATCCTTCACAATCTATGAAAGTCAACTGAAATCCACATTAACTACAAAAATTAACTCTTCACGTCATACACCGCTGGAAACCACTCCAAGCAGCTCCTGAACTCTTCTGTACTGAAAACCATATTTGTAACACTTTATTAAAATAAAAAAAAAAAAATAAAAAAACCCACTTTACCTTATGTTAGAAGTAAGGTACCCATGATCAGTAGTTATTTCCCTTGTCATTAACATTTAAATTTCATTGCATAAAACTAAAAATTTATGTTGAAGTTTCATATTTCTAAAAGGAAAAAAGTTATAGAGAACAAAAAATTCAAGAACTTTTGTAATATGTCATCATTTGAAGATTAACCTTCATTTTTTAAAACAGTTTACAGGACCTGCCTTTTGGAAAAAAATGAAAAGATTATTTTTAGTAGCTGAAACTGGAGATGACAACAGTCATGACAGAAATACTGACAAATATAAAACTGCAGTAGATTAGGTTGGTTGTAAACTAGGAATGGATCTCCAGAAGTCCAGTTTCCACACAAAAAAGCAGACAACCCAATTTTTTTATACCTCAGAAGTAGGGTAAAAATGTAATGAAACTGTGTTTTGGAAGAAGAAAGAAGTGACTAATTGATGGGATTATGCAGTATTTTCCTCCAGGCATCCAAACACCTTGAAATGCAGAAAAATATCTACAAACAACAGTAATAATGAATGGCACAACTACTAAAGATTTCATGAAGACTTTCTATCCAAACATTTCAAGTGAAGAAAAGAAAAGAAAAAAAAATTGTGCTCTATGATAGAAGGATGATCTGAGATTTGCAACAGAAATAAGATGATAAAATACAGGCCAAAAATTGATAATTCATCAAAGGAATTCAAATACTATTACATCCTATACTACCAGTGTAAAATATAAAAAAACAAGACAGTGGTGTATGTCATTTGGGGAAGTAAAGAATACAACTAATAGGTTAAATTTGGACACCTTCTATTGGTTGGCCTTTGTAACCTAATCATCACGGAAAGCAGGCTCCCAAGGATAAGGGAGCTAAGTTCAAAGCTAGCAAAAAGTTTATTTTCTATTTCCAAGCAGCACTGCTAAAAGTAATCAAAACAAAATGAAAGAAACACCAGTCAAAAATTAATAATGGCTCACTTGAAACTTTACTAAACTGGTGCTTTTTATACGAGAAAACCAAATGCATATTGGTGTATATTTTACAGAAAGATTGTGAAACTCATGATTTTGTGAAATCATTGAACATTTCAGTAATTTTATGAAATCCCCAGTTTCACAATCAGTACAGTAATGGTCAAACTTCTGCTGACCATAACTAATGTAATGAGATTGATCCACACTGTTGTGGTCTTGTGTCAGACTAGTCTAAACAGTGAATATCAAGCATATTCTGCTTCAGTATTTACAGAGTATGTACAGCTTGGTCTGACGCAAGGTCACAGTAGTGGGGTACCCAGATATCACAAGCGGCTTTCATTGTATATATTCGTGCGCAAGTTTAGTCAGGTACAAGGTCACGAGTAGGGCACTTAGTGAAGATTGAACAATAAACAGCGAGACTAGCTTAGAAGCAGTGGTTCCAAAACTGGAACCTTCTAGGTGATTTATAGAGCAACAAAGGAGATTGTGAAACATTTTATGAATCAAATCAATCAATATCGATAATGAATGAAAGAGTCTCATACAAGAAACATGAACTTAACTATCGATATAAAGAGAAAGTAATCCTCTTTCCAACCATATAACAATTCATCTCATAATTACTGGAAATTACTGAGCAATCTACTTAAATGAAACTATTAGCAGAACTGACCAATAAGACTTGAGTAAATGAACAAAGACTGAATGATTTGATGAAGAACTATTGTGTACTTTTATAACCTTTAGTAAATAGTGTTTCCACCAAGCTACACAGCCATACACTAAAAAAAAAAAATTATTCTGCATGGTAGAATTTTAATGCCACGCACAATTTTTGAGAGTTTCAGCAAAAGAAAAATGCTCTATAATAAAACTAGATGGTCAAACAAGCCATGTTAATGTTTGTCATTGAGTTTGAAAAAATCTGAGGGTGTATGTACTATTGCTTGACAACTGGCCATTTTACAAAATTGCTAGATATATTAGTCAGCAGACAAGGCAGTGCAGTATGAAGTTGTTTAGGTCAAGTTTTGAAGTATTTTGGTTACTCCTTTTTGGTGTTGTCAATTTAGATATTCCTAAACTGCAAAGTCACAAGAAATAGTTAATAGAAATTAAAGAAAAAGATCTATTATCTGTAATTTTAAAAATTCATTCCAGTCAGATTTCTCAAGAACCGCTGATCCCAAATCCTTCATAATTGACTTGCTGTTTGCTGACTAATATATCCAGCAATTTTGTAAAATGGACAGTTGTCAAGTAATCATGGCACATACAGATTTCTTCAATTGTAGTTAGATGTATAATAGTAAAATAATTCTTAGTTGTCAATGCCAACAAAAAGAAAAAAAAAACCCAAATCTCTTGAGCCAGACAACATAAGGTTATCTTGCTGGAATAAATACAAATGCAGACAAATCTTATACTTTTTTCTCATAGTAATTTTGACAAAGAAAAATGAAGCCTTTCTCATTTTGTTGGTTGACTAATTCAATAGATGAAACTCAGCTAGAGAGAGGTGTAGGTGTTCAATTAATCTTGTGATTAACAACATTATCAACCATGTTGGACCTTGATGGCACAATCTACATCACAAGAGATTAAAAGATAATATCTAAGTCCTTCCCCAAGATCTGTACCTGGATGAAAGCAGATTTTAAAAAGCTATAAAGCAAAGGATGACTAGGTTTTGTATCTACAGGCTATAAAATTAATCAAATTAACAGTACTGATAATGCTTAGTGCCAATCGCAATTTTGACTCCAATCACTGAATTTATATCAATGGATAACATTCATTCTGAACTCTTCAACTGAATTGAGTCATAATATCTATATCTCACGTAAATGAATCACCATAGCCTGCTTGTACCAGAACTAATCAGCTAAAAAAAAACAAAAACAAAAAAAAAACTAAAAAAAAAAAAAAAATACAAGATTCAGGCATTGTTGGTCCATAGAAACTCCCAAAAGCCCTTTTGGTATATATACATATATATATATACACACACACACACACACACATATATATATAAAAATAAAAATGAGTATTTAGATAGTGCTTAGGGGAGTACTTGTGCAAAATTTTAAAGTTATAGCCCCCCAAATATGACCGGAAGCATCTGGAGACACACACACATACACAAGCAGAGAGAAGAATCTGTAGCCAACTTGGTAGGTTGGTCATGCCATATGTGGGGCTACAGAGGATCAATATTCAGTAGAGGTCATTCAAGTGGAGCTTAGATATAAATTTTGTAACATCATCCTTCACCCATCCACATGTGCCCAACCCTGCTGGCCTCAAGGTAAACCGTAAGACAAAAAATTTGCATGTATATGTAAGATGAAAAAGAAAACATCTCATTCACTCTAAGAAGAAAAAAGAAACAGAAGAAGAAGAAAAAAAGAAACAGAAGAAGAAGAAAAAAAGAAACAGAAGAAGAAGAAAAAAAGAAACAGAAGAAGAAGAAAAAAAGAAACAGAAGAAGAAGAAAAAAAGAAACAGAAGAAGAAGAAAAAAAGAAACAGAAGAAGAAGAAAAAAAGAAACAGAAGAAGAAGAAAAAAAGAAACAGAAGAAGAAAAAAAGAAACAGAAGAAGAAGAAAAAAAGAAACAGAAGAAGAAGAAAAAAAGAAACAGAAGAAGAAGAAAAAAAGAAACAGAAGAAGAAGAAAAAAAGAAACAGAAGAAGAAGAAAAAAAGAAACAGAAGAAGAAGAAAAAAAGAAACAGAAGAAGAAGAAAAAAAGAAACAGAAGAAGAAGAAAAAAAGAAACAGAAGAAGAAGAAAAAAAGAAACAGAAGAAGAAGAAAAAAAGAAACAGAAGAAGAAGAAAAAAAGAAACAGAAGAAGAAGAAAAAAAGAAACAGAAGAAGAAGAAAAAAAGAAACAGAAGAAGAAGAAAAAAGAAACAGAAGAAGAAGAAAAAAAGAAACAGAAGAAGAAAAAAAAAAGAAACAGAAGAAGAAAAAAAAAAGAAACAGAAGAAGAAAAAAAAAAGAAACAGAAGAAGAAAAAAAAAAGAAACAGAAGAAGAAAAAAAGAAACAAGAAGTTTAATTCCATGTCTTGCTTGAAAAAAAAAAAAAATGCCTTGGTCACTCACAAACAACAACATTTATTTTCTGTAAATCCAGCAGCAGATATCCAACTGGATTGTCATTCTAGTACATCACTGATCCAGTGTTCCATTCTACCCCCCCACCCTGATAGAATCTGCCATTGAAGATTTTTCTACTTCACCTTAGGATATGGTTCTATTAAGTGCCACAAATCTGACTTTAAGGAAACTGCTGGTTTCTCCCTTTTATTCTTTTCTAAAGGATGTTTAAAAAAGGATGTGACAACTTATATTTAAACTATTTTAAATCTAAAAACTATTTAAAGACACAAATTACAAAAAAGTGTTAATCACACAATCATTTTAACAACTCAATAGAAGTTGAAAGTGATTTCCTTTAATCTTGATGTAGGTTCAAACCCATTTTATTACCCAAGAAAATGATACAGCTAACACAAGGGAATGGAGGCTCGAATGAAGCTAGTGCATGATGCAAATACTGTTATCCCTTAGTACAGTTTGCCATGTGACTAATATAGTAGCATAAAATTTACACTTTAATTTTAACCCCTTATCCCTAGGGTTGCATCTTTTAAGACAGAATTTCTCGAGCTGGGTTCTGCATTATATTTTTGATTCAGTCAGCTTCGAATGAAATATTATGTGGTATTGATGCAAAACATCAAAATGGATCCTTTGTACTAGACTTCTAATGCCATGCTTAATGTAGAATTAAGACTAACTTCATGAATATAAGTAACCAATCATGTATCTTTATAAATTTTCTATATCTATATCATATTTGCAAAAACATCTAGTTGTTACAATGATTGTCCATAATACCTTTCAGGTTCAAGACTGTTTTTGCTCAGTCTCAGTTCTCCGAGTGCAATAATTTTGAAAAAACCCTGCTTTATGAAATACCCTGTATATTTACAAAGGATTTTATATATTCAATCTTTTGCCATCAATTTGTAAAGGACCAATAATAAGGTCACAAAGAACAGCTGTGCAATCTTGATGTTATGTCTACAAATCCTTTGAATTTGTTCTGCTACAATCCTTATGCAGGCCGAGTTGGAGGTGATCAATTAAAAAATTGAAAAAGGGGTGATTGAAGACTTCTATTGCCTTTTGTGGGATCATTAAAGTCCAAATTTTCAAGAGACCAGCATAAATGTTGCCACACACAAGCTAAGGGATTGATTTAGCATAAACTTTCGTAAATTTAATTGAAAAAAAAAAAAAAAAAAAAAAGAAAAAAAAAAGTTTTCTAAACATGAATAAATATTTACATTTTCAGCCCTTCAGTTCCATTGGCAAGAACAGAACCAGATCCACTTCAAGTCCCTCAGAATGAACCATTCTCATGTTTGAATTACACTGAAATTGCAGAATTTCACCTGGAAACCAGATTTGCAATTAGAACTTGAAGTTTTGTTCTGAATCAAATCACAAAGGAAGTTAAAAAGCTAACATTGTTATTTGTGAGAGATACCAAACAAATTAGTTAAATAGCCTAGACTAGACCAATACATGTATGGAAAGAATGCAATCAGTGGCAAGAAACAGTCTAATACATACAGAACTACTGATGCATTGATTGTATACTTTACGTTTTAAGCATATCAGCAATTTGCCTTCTGGTATACACCAGCTACGATGCATCTGTGTGAAACCTGGAAATTCACAAAACCACTCAAAAACTAACTTGGAACCAAGCAGAGGGTAATGAAAAGAGCCATGTTAGGAATAAATCTAGGAGATAGAAAAAAAATTCAACTTGAATCCCAGAGAAGGCCAAAGTGAAGAATATCATACAAATAATTAAGCAACAAAAATGGAGAGGGGCAGGGCACTTGTCAAGAAAAAAAAAGAAGGAAAACAGATTGAACAAAAGGCTAACCAATTGGTACCAGATGTACAGTAAATGCAAAAGGAAAATACCAGACAAGAAGGAGAGTTCAGACAGAAAAATTTTCTGGTAAGAGTTTAGTGCAATCATATTCATTAAGGTAGATGGGAAAAACCTTTTCCCCGCAGTGGACTGGCCATACCGTCTTGAAAATTGGCATCAGTATGCCACTAGAACCCTTCCCCCCATTTTTTTTTTTTCTTTAAAAAAGCGTTCTTGATGGTTTAGGCTCTCCAGAATCTAGGTATTTCCGGATTTTTTTTTTTCAAAAACTATTATATGTTTTCCAGAGGAAAACACCACTGATATCATGAATAGAATTTATTCTGACCATATTTATTCCTCGAGATTTTTTTTTTTTTTTTTAAGGACTTCAAAATTTGATGCTACAGTTTTTCAGTTATTGACTGATGGTGAGATGAACTATAACATTTTTTTTTCATCAGTCTTAATTTTTAGTTGCTTTTTTATCACAACTAGGACCATAATTCAACGGCAACCAGTATTCATTTCTTCTTGCGCTGTTTACTCATCTGTAAAAGTCAAAATGAAAGTGAAAACTAGTCAAAATTACTAATAAAAATACAGGCACATTTTTTGCCTAGTAATTTTTTGAAAATCAACCCCCTAAATGTTTATTGCTTCTTTGACTTAAAATTATTTTAATTGAAATGACATTGTTGCACCACACAGATCTTTGAAAAAAAACAAACAAAAAAAAAATAACCAAACTCCAACCTCAGTGGTAAACAAATAAGATTAAACACTGATATCCATTCATCTATTTAAAATTTTTTTTTTTGATCGACTCGGGTCATTAAGGAGAGTGTTTAATCTGTATGAAAAAAATACAGCAATTGTAGTCAGGAGCTGGATTATCTAATATAATTTTTCATAAATTATTTGTTTGAATTATTTTTAATGATTGATGTAATAAAGGTTGTGTTCGTTAGATACACTTGATAATCTATTCTATTATTCTTATTGATACTTCATCTTAAATCTTCTGCTAAAAGAATTCCATTGGAATTTGCTTTCTCATATTAAAAAATATCATTTAATAAGATATACGAATGATTAAAAAATATTGTGCTATCTTAGTTTCATACATCTCAATAGTTTTCCTTGGAGTTCTTTTAGAACCCACAAATCCAAAAGACATTGCCCATCTTGCCAACTCTCAAGCTAATCTATAGATTTTGTGTCAGTTACTCAGGGAATAGAATTAAGAAATCTAAAACTGAAAAATGTTTTCCTCAACTCTATCAGGCCTGCTTATAGCAAGGAGATTACGGATGAGAAGTCATTATTTTGAAGGTTATAAGATATAGATTTAATTTACGGCAAAATTATACAAAAATAATGGTCACGTGGACTAATTATCTGTTCAAAATGGCCTCCACATTCAGGAATTTCATTGATGTGTCATGAAATTTGAAATGCACCTACATAGGCTCCCGGGCTGAATGACTCAACTACTTGTAACTCGCTGAGATATCTTGTGAAAAGAAAAAAATACTAGTCACTAAATGATCAAACAATGAAACCATAAAAGAAAGGGAATTCTTAGTTAACACAAATATCCTCAGGTTTATGGAAGACCTCAATCTACTATAGCTTCAAAACATGCCTGAATATTTGTGCTTCATCTCAATCAAGAAAAGTGTAAAAAAGCTTAAAAGGGTGTCATGCTCAGAGCAAAACTGGCAGACATATAAGAAGGTTGATTTTTGGATATGGGAATGCTCAAAAGTTCTCCCATATGAATGGTATTTGCTTCTTTGCTTAATGCAATTGTATCTTATGCTTTATGCATAAGAACATTCAACTATAAGATAGCAATGGAAACCTTTACCTGATTAATAACTGATTTATTTTTCATCTAATTTTACATCTATCATGAGAGTTGATTGAAAGAAAGAATAAATGATTATTTTGATTAAAAAAAAGACGGATATTTTTCTCTATCATGAGAATCGATAGAAAAAAAAAGTGACAGATGTTGGATAAAACTAAAAATAAGTTTGCTTCGATGTTTATCACTAAAACAAACACGTATTTGAGTGTGGGATGACAATATTGAAAAGTATAACCATTTCTGTTCGGACAGTTCCAGTTAAAGGTAACAATTTACCTACACCATTTATGCAGTTTTGGAGTAATGAACTATTCAAGTAAAGGATTGTGAAGAAACTGGTCAAACTCCACAGGAACCCATAAAATTACGATTCTCATGATCCCATTGAATTTGAGCCAAATATGTAAAGCATACAAAATGGTCTGTATGAGAGCAAAAATTATCAAATAGTAAATGCTAGAAACAAGAAACTCTAAATGTACTAGCAAATTGATTCATCATAACTCTACACAGTTATATAGTTTACAGCATATTTCATAGTTAAGGCTTAAACTTTGTGACATTTATGCAATAGCAAAAATATTTCTAAATTTTGAACCCACTAAAACTTGAAAGGAAAAATAAATCATAAAGAGCAATGCCCTTCTCCTTAAATCAGCATAGGAGCCATGTCCGTCACATTTACATCATCATCAGCAGCAGCCATTAGCCCCTCTCCTATCATCAAAGTCTCTTCTCCGATCCTTTCATTGAACATCTAACTTTTTTCTGTCCTAAACCTTTGTAGAGTGTCTCACACCTATAGAATCAGTAGCAGCCATTATCCTAGACTGTTATACACTTAAAACCTTCAGTGAAGGTTGTAATAGTGGGGGTGGGGTGAGAAAGAAAATGCAGCAGCATAGTCTCATTTTGAGGTAAAGCTATACGATTTTATATCAATTCTTCAAGACAAATTTTATGGCAGAGATTTGCCTCTGCCTAGTGCTTTTTATTTCAATTTTTTTTCTTTTTTTTTTAAAATCAAAAATATCTGGAATTGTTTGAACTGAGCACTATGTTCATGCTCACCAATTGGAGAGGTTCCATGGTCGCCTATCTAGATAATTTTTTTTCAAATGTGGAAATCCCTCCCAAATTCAAGGAATATTGAAATCGGCAACACTGGAGTCCCAAATTTTAAAAATTAAAAAGAAAAAAAAAAACAAACATTGAAATTGGCAAACACTGGACTCGCAAATTCAAAAACAAAAATTATCTAAACTAACAACCCTATAATTTAGCTTTAGTAATGAAACTAGCAAAAAAGCTTGAAATGAATGAAAAATCTAATTTAAAAGAAAAACACAAAACAAACCCATTACTAAAACACATCTAGAAATAAAGATCAAATAAATGAAACTAAAAATCTATCTAGTGAGATGAATCAGATCAATTTGCACTAATATACTTGGGAGAGGCATGGATCCATTTCTTTTTCCCTACCTATGGATATGTAGCAGAGTAGAATGGGTTCTCCAGCCATAGTTTGCAACCAGTCTACAAGGGCAACTGATTACGGATCAAAGAGTCAAGCCCAACTTGGGGGTGCTGTTTGCCAACAGACTTCCTTTCAACAGATCTGACAGCCAAGCTGATGACGAATGTAACACTACTTTCCTTTGAATTACATCAGTGAGGCTGTGACGAGAATTCTGTTGAGGATCTCCCTATGCCTTTTCTCATTCTATTTTGTTTTATAACAGTGAAAGTGTTGGTAAAATTACAGTTTCTGGCTTACAAATCAGTGATCCGATTCATCTCATACCATACTCTCAACTCACCTCGTCTGAAGCAGGGTCACTAGACTTGGTCAGAAGGGGAGATAATCTAAACTTTATCTCACAGATTTACCTAATTTAGACATTGGAATAGTGTTGAATTGGGAAATCCAGCAAGTCTAGAGACAGATGTCCAATATGAGTACCACAGTAACATGGAATTATAGGTATTTCCAAATTTGACACTATTCAAATGCCTGGGTTGTTCAAATCTGTGATGAAGCTTGAATTATCTTCCCTTATGCCTACCCTGGTCCGAGGGAGCAAAAATGAAGCAAAACAAAAACAATGTCTAAGATCAATTTGATGGCTTGATGCAAGTTTGGGAAGAGGCATGTTGCTATTTGGGTCGAAAAGCTGGACGAGCTGAAGATGACCAAGATGAAGAAGAAAAAAAAAAGAAAAGAAAAAGAAAAGAAAGAAAAAGAAAAGAAAAGCACTCACCAGGAAGACAACAATTTGGTCAAACTGTGACAAAAAATATACACTTTTTGTACATCATACTTTTTCCAGTTCAATTTTTGGATTTGGGTGAAGCAAAGGGGGCGGGGAGATATTGACATATTCGGAAATCCAATACATAGATCAAGTTGAGTGAAACATGAATATTATCATAAAAAGTTCTATTAACATTTATTCAATTGGATTATTGTTTTCATTTTCATAGTCAGGTTTAGGTCATTGTACTCTCTAGGCTCCCTGTAGAGCAGTGTTTCCCAAAGTGAGTTCCCTAGGGTTCTGCAGCACCAAATATCTTAATCCAATTATAAACCCAATTTTCAGATGATATTTAATGATTTGAATTTTTTTTCACAACTACAAATTCATAACTATTGAAAAAGTTGCTTTTTTAAAAAAATCATAATGCTTAATTTGTTTTTTCAAATGAATAGATTCTCCATAGAACAATTGTTTCATTTAATGTTTTATCAAACTCAGGGTGGTGAGGTTTATCCATAAAATATAGGTATGGGTTAGCGAATTTTGGAAATCGCTAGGGTTTCTGCAACAAAATAAATTTGGGACCCAGTCAAACTCATATGGGACTCACGGTTTAGTGGATTAAAGCAGTGGTTGAGTCATACTCTAGTTCAATCAGAAGAGACAGCCAAGTGACCTCGCAACGACAAATCAACTACGACAGACACCCGAAGCAAGTTGAGGGTACAATGATCGAAACATGACTATAACAACCAAGATGGGGACTCTGGTCAGAGCAAATGAGTGTAATAATTCATCTCAGAAATTCAGACAAAAAAGAAAAAAGAAAAATTGTAAAAGTATAAAAGCAGGTACGGTCAGGATAAGGATATACAGACTGCTCAGAAACAAACAGGAAAAGAAAAAGGTTAAAAAAAATTTTATTCCTGAATCAAATAGAAAGTGATTCCAGCAAAAAAGATGAACTTAGAAACTAAGTTAAGCAGTTTAAATGCCATGATGTACAGTAAATACAATCAATATTTGAGAGATTCAGCGAAATTAGTCCACTTGACTTTATTTTTGATCAATGTTCTCATCTGAGAAAGAGACAAGCGTAGCAGCTACAAGGTCAAATTCCACGGACCAATGATACTTTCGCATACCGACATTGACCAGAATACATTTTACCTTGACACTGTATGATGTCATTCACAAGTGTGAAGAAATAACATTTTTGAAAGTTACTTCATCCTTTGAAAAACAAGTGATTTTTTGATTTGAAAAGAGAAAAAAAAAAAAGAAAAAAAAAAGTTGAATAAGAAGAAAATGTATTTTTTAAAGTTTCGATGGTTACTTATCACAAGGAAAACAAAAGTATTTTTTTGAGCTTCCATTATAATTGCAAAAAAAAAAAAAAATTGAATATCAGATAGTCAGAGAGAGCTAATGAAATTGTCAGAAGTATTTTACAAAATCAATGATCGGGTGTAGGAGATCTCATTTGGATTATTATTCAAAAGGCATTTAGGTGATGTGAAAAACAAACAACATTTTTCAAATTTAGTGAGACAATGTCTCCACTGCGATTCTTTGGATTAGATAAACAAGTCTCTTTCAAAATTTTGTGTAAAAAGAAAAAAATTATCCATGTTTTGAACAAATCGGAAAAACATTTATATGTTTTTGTGAAAACACCGATGGCAAACCTGTAACGTATAGGTTTCAGGTGACACAGGATGAAATTTGAAAAAACAAACAAAAAAAAAATTCAATTTCACTTCATTATCCTAGTTTTGTAAGTATAATTTGAAATTTCAAGAAAGGTCTTCAAACAGTTGAATTGAAAGCACAAAAAATACTTTTTTTTTCTTTTTTTACAGCGGTTAACTTTTGAAATTAGTGTATCAGTTTGAAAAAAAAAAAAAAAAAAAAAAAAAAAAAAATATAGATACATGATAGAAAACAGCACATTTTTTTTGTTTCTCTGGTATAAGTAACTTACAAAACTAACTAAAGTTTTTTCTTATTCAACTTTTTTGGGGATTGAAAGCACAAAACACTACTTTTTTTTTTTTAATACAAAAAAAAAAAAAAATTACGTTTTTTAGAGGGTAGGTAATTTTTAAAAATTTGATTTGTTTACATTTGTAAAATGGCCAATGGTTGAATGACATCACGAAGTGTCAAGGCAAAATGCATACTTTTACAAAGCAGCCAATCTTCAGGCGTGAAAAGTATATTTCAACCTATGCCACCCCTAAATTGGAAGGCAAAAATTTGGGGGAGGCAACTCTTTACTAATTCCTATATTGGAAATGGAATCAGTGAAGAGTTGCCCCCACTAAATTAATTGAGGATTATTTTTGTTATGGTGGAAAAACAAAATCTAGTCCAGTCTCCACTTGGACGATATACATCAGAATCATTATCAGTAATAACTAAGACAATTTACTTGTTATTGGGTATAAAAAGTTTAAAATTTTATGTACTATGACCAGGTTTACTCAAATAGTTACCAGTTGATAATTATATGATTTTAATGTTCCTATGAATTTTTGAGATGAGGTAATATTATTAATCTAATGGTTCTAGGTTCAATCCCAGTGTGAGACAATGATAATTCGAAAATACTACTACTGCTAAGAGGGGAGTGCGGTCTGTATACCCCCATCGGTTAAATAAAGGGTTCGGTTCATTACTTCCCCCACACCTACCAGATGATACCTGATGAAGGCCGTAGAGTACAACAGCTGAAACGTTGTATGAAAAACAACCAAGATGAGGATAGTCCGAATAATAATAGAAATATATGATTTTACTCTTGCATCACTGTACTTTTTAAGATATCTTTATTTATTGTGAGTATCATGAAGAGTTTCAAAGCCAATTTTTTTCCAGACACCCATGATATTCATCAAGAAAACTTGTCTTTTTAGATGTAAAATTTGACATTATTTTTTGGATTTTTCTTAAATTAGCAACATTTAATCATTGAATCCCCTCACCATACTTATCCCAAGGACAGTAGCAACATTCAGAGAAAGTGGTTAATTTATCTGGAAAACTCATCTATATAGGTTCTTAAATTTTCAAATGTTATGTTTACACCAAGATAGCAGGCAGGGTAGCTATCAGGGAAATAGTTGACACTTGAATCCATTACCATTAAACTAAGACGGTACCGGTTCCAGCGGTGCAGGTTAGGAAAGGGTCCAGAATTTATGGTTAGTGGAACAGCCTGCCTGGTCAAGTAAAATAATTTTCTGTCTGTCATACAAAACTGACTAAGTATGGCTTTGAGATATTCAGGTTACTTCTATTCAGTATTGTTGATTCGAACATTTTATACTTAACTTTAAATGATTCTAACTGAACAACTGTAGCCACCAAAGGTGTTGAGGGGGGTTCTATCTTTTTTTTTTTCTTTATAAGTGTGTGAGTGTGCATTCCAGGATATACTGTTTTGTAGTTTTTGACCCTTTTGAGCCTTATTTTGACAGGTTCATCAATTCTTCACTTTTGATGTTTTGATGTTTTCCAGTGACCAAATTTATTCTTTGATGGAATTTTTTTTTGCATGACTAAATTTTAGCACTACGGTTGTTCAATTATTAACTGAGATTTTAGGTTTTAAATATATGTTATTAGATTTTTTGAGAACCACAGATCCAAATAACTTCAAACTCTACATTGCACTGCCTGGTGAGCAGACAATCATATTTGGCAAACTCATACAATGGCCAATCGTCAGGTAATCACAGTACACACACACACACACATTTCAATTGTAGTTAGATGCAAATGGCTGAAATTCCAGTCATTGCAGTAATAACTATTAATCTTCAGTGAATGGGTTAATATCTTTATTCCCATCAAGCAGTACTAATACTTCAAACAGATCCAGACTAATATCCTGATCTTGGAAATAAAGAAAGAAATGTTTTGCTCAGGTTGAGGTGGAGTGTGGACTATCCGTCACCAATACTTAATGCTAAAATATTGACAATGACACCAAATTGAAAGGACAAATGATTAATTGAAGTCAAGGACTTTGTAAGCAGCTTAAATACATAGGAATCTTTTCTAGAATGAATGGGTAGAAGATGATCTGGAGCTTAGGTTGATCTGAGGTTGCTGTTTTCAAATCTGGAGGTTGCAAAAAGCACCCACCCTTTGGAGTCTGCTTGGATAGTGGTTAGCTTGTCTGCCTCACACACAGAAGGTCCAGGTACGAGCAAAGAATGTGGAAAACTCTTTATTAGGACAAATTTCCCCGTGCACTCGGCAGCTAACTGAGTATATTCTAAGCTGTGTGATGAGGGCTGAGGTATTCCTTCCATGGACTAGCATCCCGCCAAGGAAGTGGTTATAAAAACTCGTAAGAATCAAGTCTTATGGTCTCAACCAAACTTGAAACTTGCTAGGATTACGTGTAATGAAAACCAGGACATTGTCATCAGCTGTTTATACTCCAATGAGTCGTCTTATAAGAGATGGGTGCTTCATTTTTTTCTTAAAATGATCTGATCTCCTTGTTTTCAAATCTGAAGCTTGCAAATAGCACCCACCTTTCTAAGTTGCAATTAATGAGAGAAAAAAGCTGAAAATACTTATAGCAAAGAATTCAAACTTTCAGACCAGTTGCTTTAACCTATTTTTGTTCTATACCCGACCTTGACAGCTGGAAAAAAAAAAAAAAAAAAAGAAAAAAAATTGATGAAGAAAATAAACAAAGGTAATCTAATTATGTGGCAAAAATAATCATACCTCAAATATGATTTCCATATGTATAATTAATTTCTTGGCTTCTGGCAAAATCTTGCACTTTGGATCAATTCTCCCTTACAATACAATAAATTTGGTATTGAAAAGGTATGATGTTAAATCCAGAAATTTGCCAAAATTTAGTGGTTTAAATTAAAAAAGTCATTTCAATGAGAAATAATTTGTTACATGCCATATCAATAGGACTTCAAATTTACAATAGCATCTAAGAATATAAATTCAAATTTTCAAGTTTGGCAATCAAGTAAGATTCTTAATTCTGATATTTACTAAGAATGGTCTTGATTTCAGGCTCCAATTTAGTTAGCTTCAGTTGGAAGTCTCCACGTTTCACAATATTTACTCAGTTTCTTCTTTCTGTAGTAAGTTACAACACTAAACTACATTCTACCAAATATGAAGAGGAGAATGGTAACAATAGTTCTCTAGTCAAACTTGTTGAACTGAGGTATTCAATTTCGGTCTCACTGGCACTTGCTCTATAATGATTTGTAGAACATCTCATCAGAAGAAAATCTCCATGAGCAAAATCTCATATACACCAACAAACAGCTCTCATTGTCAACTAAGGTAGATTAGTCCAACTGAATTTTGAATTTCCTTGATTTCAACATTACAATAAACTCTTTCTAATGATCTCATCTATTCTTTCAACTTTTGTTACTTATTGGTATGTTTGTCATTTTTTTCAGAACAGAAAATTATAAATTGACATCATTTTCATGATTTTCTTTCAAATGAATCATGAGGCTGCCACATTTCATTGGTCAAAAATGTTGCAGGATAGACAGAAATGTACCCATTCATCATACACAGCAGGTATAAAGCCAAAACTAAAGTATTCTTCTCAATACTTATGTTTACTTTCTACTCATCTAAAGTGAATAAATCAGTAAGATAATAAAAATAATGTAATAAAAATACTGATATATGAACTTTAGGATACTTACTAAAATTTTTGTAATTTCTTTATTGTAAGAAATCTACTAACGACAGTTATCTCATCACTTTTATACCCCATACAATTCAATGAATTAGGCAATAGGGACTATGGTCTAAAATTATGAATTCATAGTACTGTAAAATTAGGAATTAGTTAAGCCTCAACAGAACTCAATTTTGAGCCATAAATTTTCTGATATGAACAGACAAAAATATTAAGCAAATATTAATATATAATTGGTTAATAATTTGTGTATGCATATATGGGGTTTCTCTAGGAAGCCATTCTGAATATCTCGAGAACCAGTTGTATGGCCTTCATGTAACTTGGCATTCACTCAGAGATGATCTTACTGCACATGCGTAAAGAGACACTCTCCCATTGGGTTGATCAGTCGTCAGTGAGATGCTACTGAATGAGCTTGTATAGTGTGTGACCATCACATTCAAAATGACCAAGCCTACTCATTCTTCAGGTCATGAAAATTTTTCTGTTTTCTATAAAAACCAGGCATCCCCACCACCACAACCACCTGCCTATTCAGATTTGGCTCCCTGTGACTTCTGGCATTTCCTCAGAGAGATTTCAAATTGTTGACATAAGACAGCCAATAGCGACACCAAAAGAGGATCCTGCAAGCTGTTTTGAAAAGTGAAAGGGATGCAAGAATAAGTACAAGGTCCTTAGAAAGGTATTAGGGAACCATTGCCCAAGACAGGCTATTTTTTTGTTAATATTGAATGGCTGGATGCTTTTTGGACAGTCCTTGAGCTGTACTTCATCTAGTGGAACCAAATTTTGCACAGGATTTGTCTGAATTTCCTCAAGTAAAGATTTTTCAGAAATTTTGTTTTATAAGAGAGAGTGTGAGAGAATACATACAGTGGAATGTCAGTTATCTGAACAAGATTTCAAGGTCCTTTAAAGATTTAATTTTATGACTGTCCCAAGTATATATCCATTACAAGTAATTCAGTTTACTGCAGTTCCCATATCGGTGAAGAGAAACGGGTCAGTCCACTTTGTCTCAGTCACTTGGAAGAGTATAAGAATAATTTTCACACAAAAATAAAAAGAATGAAGAACTTAGAAGCATTAAAATGAATTTGGCAACTTAAACTCTGAACTTCCTGTACACTTGAATAAATGCATTATTTGTAATCATATCTAGTTTCCTCGAATTTTTAGCTCCATATTTTTGTTATTTAAACAAAACGCAATTCTATTTGTAAAACAAAACAAATTTTCTTGCATTATCCATTGTTAATACATGTTTTATTGATCTGGACATGCTTTTTATAGGTACTCGTGTCCAGCATGGCTTCCTTTTTTTCTGATTGGATCAGTTACTTGAACAATCAATCATCTGAATAAAATACTCCCCACCTGGCCTAGATAATCAATGTTCCACTATTCCTGCAAGTAAATATATATATATATATATATATACATATATATATATATATATATATATATATATATATATACACACACACACACACGACTTTACAATTTTAGATAATATGGAAAATTTTTTTAAATTATTTAGATGCCAAATCATACTAACATCAAAATATCTTATAAAAAGATATACACCCACTGGGTGACCAAATGATAAATGGTTAACTGGGAAATAGCCATATACATTTCTAAAAGCATGGGATATGACAAATTTGTCATTTATGCAAGTATACATAATGATAGATACTGGGATGTACAGAATGACCAAAGTATTGTCTTCCTGCGAACTTACCATTTGACAAAGCTTCTTGTAATTCCTTCTGACCAATCTGACCACTGTGATCTTTGTCCACCCTAGAGAAACCATCATAACAGTTTTTTTTCAAATGAAAAATAATGTTTTTAATAAAAAACTGAATCAAATGAATCCTTTTGAATCCAGAGGTAATGGAAATGCTCAGAAATTTGCTGTCAGAACAAAGTGTATCATAGCAACCAGGAACAGGGGAGGGGGTCAGAGAAGTAACACTAAGGTAGGTATTTACCTATTCCAACGAAGTTAGAAGGGGTATAAGTATTCAATCATTTTTTAATTTATTCATACACTCCAGAAGATTTCAATGAATTTCAGAGACATTTTGTGGAAGGATGGGCCATAGGCTAGAGAAAATTGATTAAATTTTTGGGCAGATTGAGGATTATGTCTTTTGACATATATATATATATTATAAATAGTCCAAAATATAGAAAACCAGAACACAATTATCTCTCCTGCACCATAGCAGTATATTAACTGATTTTCATCCAGTTTTAGTTAGTATATGGAATCAGCAGGGGTATACTCTCAGGGTTTTCTAGTAATAGTTTATTGCATTAAGGTATATTTTGGATAAAAAAAAATTGTTATAGACACACTTTTTCAGATATCCTGAAAATCATGAACACAGATAAATGAAAAAATTTTGGAATGGTTGGACAATATAAAATCAATGTGATGTTTTTGTAATTTTGTCAGAATATTAATGTGATATTTTTTATCATCATGAAACAAAATATACTTAGAGAGAACTTGGAAAATAAAGCCCATGCTATCCTTGGAGTAATCCCACATCAGAGAATACCTTGCCCTTATGGGTTTTTTTTAGAGTGATGTCAGGTATATTTCAGAGGATGGATCCTAGCGCGAATGCAAAATTGATGCCCAAAGGATAATAAACACAGTGGGAAAAGACCAGACAAAAGGTTTCTTTTCTCTCTCAACACAATGGAAAGTCTCCTCCTGGGCAAAGCATATCCTAAGATGTCCAGTCATCAGAAACCCCCTCTTGGCTTCATTGATATAGTCCAGAGGAAAGCCAAGAGCAACATGTCTGTCAGTTTGGCTGACTGAATTGCCTAAAGGACGTTAAATAGCCACAATCCGAGGATGAAATTGAGTTGCTGATTCCATCGTCTGCAAAGTTACTGACTAGGCTAATCATACCTCTAAATAGAGGAATTTAAATCAAAATTGAATGTTCAGCCTGGATTTTAAATAATGGAGTCATATTTTCATTTGTTTTTGTAAATCATGTATGAGAGAAAGAGAAATAGTGAGAAAGAAAGTGAAAAAAAGAAAAGTGAGCAGTCAACAGGTGGTAAAGTGTTTTCTTAGAACAGTGAATGAATGCAAGTGACAAATTAAATGTGGGTTTTAAACAAGCAACAGCCTTACAAAATAAAAGGTGTTAAAACATAAAAATTTGAATTTTAGGTCACTACAGTAAGATAATATTTATAGTGATATTTATTTACAGGAAAAGATTTTCCAAACAAGATTTGTAGCAAAATTTGCTTTTGTACTCTGGACACAAAAGGATTGACACAAAATCTACAGCAGGAAGAAAAGAAAAACTCAAAACTATTTTGGGATTAAAAAATAAAAAGTTGCAGCAAAAAATTTTGAGTCGTATGCGGAAACAATCTTTGAAATTGAAAAAGTTAAAAAAAATTTTCAACTCAAATTTATATTTACTTTGTTTTCAATCAAGAGCACATGGGAATAATAAAAAAGACTTTGCAACAGACATGTTTTGAATCACTTTAGCCTTCTCCTCCCTAGAATGGTCATTTTAACATCCCACCCCCAGTTTTGGCAACTTAACATCCTGCCCCCAAAGGTAATCTAAGAAGGGGGGGTGCTTTATTTTATTGACCAAGTTAAAAATATTGTTCATTCACATAAATACATCAATTTTTAAATGCATTACCAGCATACCTTTCACGCCATATGCATTCTTGTTGGTAGTTTTTAAAAGAGTTGTGCTTAAAGTTATCCATTAATGATCCTCTCCACAAAACCAATCTAGGCAGGGGGGTTTAAAGTGATCCCTTGTTTTTCTTGAAAAAAAGTATTTATAATTAGAAATAATGAATTAAGAATTGGCCTTAACCTTTAGTACTCTATGGCAATTTCATTTGCATAGCAAAAAACTTGTCCTGTCATTGCAGGCAACTCTGATCGCCAAATCATAATGTGTCTGAATTACAAGGTTATGTTTTCATGTCAATTTCAGGCATACATTAACATAGTTACAGGCTTTCAAAGTTAGTAAGAGCATTAAATCTCAACAGCCCTAAAATGTAATGCAGAGTGCTAAGAGTTAAATTAATACATTTTATAATTTGAGCAGATACTTATAATATGAGGAAGAATGTATATCTTAAGACAAAATAGAAGCAGTTTTGAGACCATGTATTTATATAAACACATTTCATATAACACTCAAAATAGAAGAACTCTTTACATAGAGCGTTCTTTAAAATCCAAGACGTTTCATTCAGACAAGGCAAAGATTTAACAAGGTTTCGCATAACTGATCTAGGTCGACAGACAAAAAACTGAGCAGAAATTTAAATAATGAATTGTATCAAAATCATTGGGAGGGGCAGTGGGGGTGCAATTCCACCATTTAAGAACCCAGGGGCAAAAATGATCAGTGCATAAGCTAAAAGAATGATCAAATTCAGGAGGATCAAAATCATTTAAATATTAACTTGCTATATTAAAATAAAATGATTTAAAATCTAGACTTCAAAAAACATTTTTTTATAATAATACATAGAAAAAAACCCACTAACAAACCATGAACATCTTCCAATGCACCCCTAAGGGAGAGATTATGCCCTTTTTTCTGGAATCAACGGTCTGCATGATTAATATATTAAAAACCACGTTTTGAATGACCAAGAAAGGATCCTTAATTCCTAACTTTCAACAGGGAACTTCAAACAATGGTTACACAAGTTCCATAAAGATATCAAAGCAAAAATGGGTATTGGTCTACAACTGCAGCTCTGTTTTTTAGATGCACAAACATGGCAGTGATTGTTATCACTGACTGACAATCAGATGAGTCATTATAAACATGTCACACCATCTTCATATAGCATTCCCTCCTACTCCTATGAAAGAGAAATACACATATTTGTTGTCAAAAGTGACATTTCATTATCATGTCATCAGAACATGGACTTCTATCATACCAAGTCAGAAGACCAACATGCATTGATTGCATGGATGAAATTCTATTTTACTACAATATTAGCTTGATTGAAGACATCAGCACATTGATAATTACTATTTATGTATGGATTTATTGACTATTTACTTTCATCTTGATTTTTAGATACACAGGCATCTCTAATTGCTGTCACTGACTGACATGCCAAAACAAAATTTGCTAACTTAGATCTTTTGGAGCTAGATCTAGCACCTTTTTGGGGCATTTAGCACCTACAATGAAGAAAAAATTTGAAGTGAAGAGCAAGTAAAAGTGCTTTTAAAGAAATAGGCTTTTAAAGGAAGGGGCTTTCAAAGGCACTAAAGATCAAATTAAATGATCTGACTTTGAGGCTTGTTTTCTTTCTAATAGAAAGCGAGGATAGAAATTGTTAATTTTCCAATTAATTAACATGAAGTCTACAGCAAGAATAAACTGTAGTACAGAATCACAGTAAGACTTGATAGGTTGACCTGACAAACCTATTGTTTGTCTGCTTGAGAAAGAATTTTGGAATGCAGATATAAAGAAATATATAAAACACAATGATCTTTTCATCAAAGGGAGTACTAAATAACTACTTTTCACAGCATAATGACATATACTAACAAATTTTGCTTAAAACAAGATGGTAAAGTAAGCTAATTTGTGAACATTTAATTTCTAGCAACTGCAATGAATTTCAAAGGAAATATTTTTCAATATCTCTTTACATTCAAATGATATACTAATAATCTATTGTTTTTGAAAATTAACACAAAATAATTCACATCTTCAGATGATTATTGAGGGAAACATTGTATAATTTAGTCGTGGAATCAGCCTCGTTCACCAATATAAAAGGAGATTATCCAAATATCTGTCTAAAAAAGAAAGTCAAGAGGGTATATGAAAAAGGGAAAGAAAATAAGTCAAATAGTTTACAGAGGGGGTAAGAAGAGAGAGAGAGAGAAAAAATGAGTAATTTATTGAGCTGGTACAAGAATTTTGCATATGAAACTAATCCGAGTTTGTATAACATTTAGATAAAATCATGGACAGGCAATGAAGATTAGATGGGAAAAGAGAGAGAATGAGAAGATACAGACATGGGTGAAAGGACAGAGACACGAGATAATGGACAATCTTAGTTGGGACCAATGATGGAATTTCCATGAGTCCGGCCAAGTGGGTTCCAGATTCTTCTCTTAGAGTGTCTGTAGATGTGTTTTTGGAAACTCTTGGTCACATTTTCAGGGCTCAAATCTTGAAAACTTGCATGAGTACACCATTATGTACCATCTAAAAACGCATTTTGCCTTTTCAAAAATGTGTCTTTTTGGGTCTCTGCCGTCATTTTAGTTCAACAATGCCCAGATCTTGTGTCAGTACTTTTAGAGATAATTTTTGAAAGATCTTTTAAATAATTGGTACATAAACGGGGAATAGCGATTTATTTATGCAAGGTACAGACATTTAGTTTTTTTATAACTTATTCTTTCAGATAAAGTGTTCAAACTGAATATCGAAAGTTCTGTACTTGGTCAACATCAGGGTTCTTCAAACTTTTTTGACCACGACCCAGATTAATTTTATGCACAAACTTCATGACTCAGGGACATATATCATGTACAATTCCATAGTACAAGCTAAATAAGTCATGCTATTTGTTCAGGATAATCAATTGTTCTAGTCCCAAACAATAATCACATTTGCATAGTAGAAAACTTAGATAAAGAATAATGGATTATTACATTACTAGCTGAATACCCATCCCACAGATAGGTGTTTTTATATACATATAATACAAATCAGGAATATAATATTATACAATATCTGATCCGTGATGGGTTTATTCTATAAAGTGTTTGATACATTCAACATTAAGTTGAATTATAATAAAGCTTGAAATATGATGAAGTGAAGGATTTGCTGCATAAACAGGTTTACGCTTCTGCCCTTTTTGTGGCAAATGATTTGGTTTATCTTAGATTCCTATTTTGGACGTGTGTCTATTTTTCTAGGGTGTAGGATCATCCTTATTCTATTAATATATCTTTTCTTTTTCTTTGTTTAGTGGTTGGTCATTGCTTGTAGGTAGTTATAAATCATAAATTAGCAGGAGATAATGTAGGCATTCTCTTCATCAGTATGTTGTTAAACCATCAGCTCTTTGTGATAGGTTTCCTCTTGGAGAAGATTTTATTCTCACATCTGTTTCCCAGTATTAGGGTTCACTTTTACATGACATTCATTTTACCGTAATTAATCTGGGTTTGGTCTGTTTCTACATGTCCACAATAATTATGGTGATTGGGTCATTCTTTAAAGTGGCTGGAGGTATAAATAAAAATGTTAAGGTTAATAATGAGGGGGATAAGAACTATGGTGGTAAATTTTTAGTACACATGTGTGGGGTGTTGAATTATGTTTTTAATAGAAATTTTGAGCAGTGCTAACACTTCAACGCAACTTCATTTTTCTAATTATTAGTTGTTCATATTCAAAATAGGTTTCAATATACTGGCATATGTGTTTGTTTCAATATTTTCCATTTTACTGTAGGTTTGAGGTTGTTATCGATTAGTCCCCAATAACATGTCGACAGTGATGAACTGTTTTTGTATTTTTCGTTTGTAAATGATGACATAGATGGTTACTCTTCATTTGAAGGGTGTTTTTTATATTTCTACATAATATTTCACTTTTAAGGGGTTTTTTTGGGTTGATATTTCAGCTTAGTATACAATATTCGATTTGAGACATTTGCTTTGCAAAGGGCATCTTTGCTAGTACAATTGCAATCTGGTTTATTTATGCTTTCTCCATTAGTATTATTTATGATCACTTTATTGTTAAGTTTTATGAACTTATCAAAATTATATGTACAACTATAACTAATTTTCAGTTTCTTCTTGCTTAATATTTTACTCACTGGGTTGCTCAAAAACGTCCAAAATAGAGATCTGAAATAAACCAAATCATTTGCCTGAAGAAGCCCAAATGGGCATAAACGTAAACATGTTTGTGTAGCAAATCCTTCACTTCATTATATATATATATATATATATATATATATATATATATATATATATATATATATATATATATGTGTGTATACATTGAACGAAGATTAAAGGTTCAGTTAAAAAAAAACAAACAAAAAAAAAAAAAAACTTCCAAAACTTTTTAATTTCATTTTAATTTAGGAAAAGTTTCCTTCACTTTTTACCACTTAGAGCGTGGATTTCTATTCATTTAACACCCCTTGAAGAATTCATATATAAATATATAAAAGCAGAAGATATGTATATAGACAGAGAGGAGGTTCCATTTGGGGATTATAATTATTTTGGAAATAGAACACCCCACTAAAACACTTCAAAAAGATTTTTTTCTCAAAACTTTCCCCCCAGGTCCATCTAGTAAACATAAATTTAGTTGGACTGCATCCATGTTTAGGTACTTTTTATAGCTTGACTAACATACAGACACCTCTCACATATGTATTTTTAACATGATTAATAAAGTAACTATTCTCTACTAGCACTCATCTTGCATTAACAGACATGATTTATAAAGCAATTATTACTGTTATGATTTAATAGTTTGACAATTATTACTGATAAAGGTAAGATTATCAGATATTCACATTCCAAATCCTAATTATTTCATTGTCACCAATGTTTTTATCATTTACTCTTTATTTATAGTGAACCAGTGACTCAGTAGGACCTTGTGATCCAGTAATGGGTTGGAACCCAGGCTTTGAAAACCCGCTCTACATGTTGAATGCACAACAAGCAATGGGTCAAATCATGTGATCTTTTGATTTATTTTGTAAAGGCAAAATCTGACAAGTCATTTCACTCGTACATCATACAAATCATTTAAGAAAAAAAGAAAGCTTATTCACTTCAAAATTTTTCAATTGATAAGTGTAAACCCCCTTATTTTTTAAAAACTCAGATCATTGCAAGTTTTTCAGCCAACATATTCTTTGGGCTTTTAATTGAAGTGAGGGTAGCCGAAAGTTCAGAAAATAAACTCATAACCATCAGGAGTTTGAATCTTAAAATACACTTTATTCCTGTTGACTCATCAGAGAGCATAGGGCCACAATCACTACGTTGCCGTTTTAGGTGCAAGCACGTTTTACGAGGTGAAGTTTCTAGTCCCACACTCAACCCTCCTTCTATAACAGAGCTTAGGACAGGCTGTGATGACTGCTAAGCTGTATGTTTTTTTCGCAGCTAGAATAATCTTCTCTTAGATGGACAGCCTTTTTTGTATATTGCCGCCGCTGTATACTGGGTTTACCAGTGTCAAACTAGTGAATACCAACCAAAGTCAAATTTTAGGTGGTTCCCTACAGCATAAATAAAGAGATTACTGCCTGTCTTGCTAGGCAAGTGAAACTCAACACTTTATGGGTTTAAATAGTAGGTGTACTCTCATTTGTTCTCCAACTTCCAATGATCAAGAGGTTGGAGGTGATGTCCCAATGGTCAAAGTGGAAGTAATATCAAACAGTCTTATAGGGTTAAAGAGCTCCAACTGCCTTGCTATTAACCCATTGCTCAAGGGAGAAGTGAATTCATGCTTTCCAAAGAGTATAATTGTAAAGAGAATGTAAACAGCCTTGGCAGAAAGTCAAACCATCCAACTGTCAGCAGATTCCATCATGCTGGTAACCATTGGGCCAAACTGCACTTCCATCCTTAAACTACAATTCTACATTCTGGATTCCCACACTTCAACTTAAAGGCCAAAGAATATATTAGCAAGAAGCATTGTTATAAAAAGCAACAAATAGATGAAGTTGTTGAAAAAGCGTGAAATAATTTGATCCATCATCCATCTTGGACCCTAGCCTCTTTTTTAATAATTTCAATTTATTATTAAGTTCTTTTAACAGCATCTGCTTTCATGGAACAAAAACAGGTGAGGTTGGTAGGGCTCTGGATTATTTTAAGGGGGCAATAGGCTGATATAAAAAAATTGGGGCTCTGAAAGCTGAGAAGAGCTCTCAAGGAGGCCTGTGCACAAAAAAAATTGAGAATGGCTGCAAATCAAATTGTATAAAGAAAAGGGCTTCGTGACAACAATACTAAAACTGTAACCACAACTAGGCAAATTAAAAGGCACTTGGAGAGGTTATTTACTTCTGAATGAAAATGGTAAAATAAGATTTTTCACCTTGTTTCTATAAAGACCAAGTGCTTTGCTAGAGTAAATCTCTTTATGCCATTCCTTTTTTTATGACTAGCACAGTGATATCTTTCTAAATTCAATTAAAACTTAAGTTTACTTCAAGTCCTTCATATCAAGTGATAAAGGAATTTGAGATTTCTAATAGATGAAATTATTTTACCTAACATTAAAACTGTCAATGGATTTAATATTTACATGAGTGAACACTCAATAGAAGTGACACAAATAAGTCATGTCTGCTATACTTACTGATCCCTCATTGTTGAATGCATTTTTTGAATAACTTAAACCGATTTGAAAAAAAAAAAAAAAAAATCTTGAACATGTAGTATAAAATAACGTTGATATACAACACATTGTGATATTACCCTATATAAAATGAGCTACATGTCGTATGACATAAGCTACAAGTCAAAATCATAGCTGAAAGGGAGATAATATTTTAAGCATACAGGCAAATCACCATTAGTATGTCTATTTATACAAAATGCAATCCAATCATTATGTGTCACCTTATTTCATTTCTGTAGACTTTCTTTTGCTTTATCACTTAAGTAAATGTATTCCTTGACTTCTAAGACTTCCTTCTATTCCTATGGCCTTTTTCAGGAATTTATCACTAAACATTACTCATCTGTTTTGTTCTGCTTTAACCCCGTTTTTTGGCTCTCTATCCTTGTTTCAATGGATAACAAGTGCACTAAATAGACCAATGCAAAAAAAAGAGACTACAGAATACACAAAAACAATAACACAAATAACAATGATATAAACAGATGTATAATACTTAACAAACCCAACAACCAAACAACTAGCAAATGATTAAACTGATATCCGTAATATACACAGCACATCCAAAACTAAAAAAGCAAAAACAAACCCATGTCTGAAGCTGATTTATATGAAATAACATGTATAAAATACAGTGAAACATCAAAAATTTCGATTAGAAGAATTTATGAACATAAAAGAGCCCTAAGAATGATGACACTAAACGCACTAGTGATCGATCAAAACAAGGAGGACCACAATTTCAATCTGAAAGACTCAAAAATAATAAAAGGCAGAACAAAGAAGTTACTGATCATAGAAAAAGAACTAATTTCAGAATATAACAATTCCACAACGTTGAACGTTTCAACATTAGCAAAAATCATACCTAAATACCATCAAAGACAAACAAGAGGGATACAAGCCAAAAAAAGTCAAATTATCCAAGAGGAAACTGAACTACACTGCCAAAATGTGATATCATCATGCAGCCCCAGTAACATTGGACTGCATCACTTCTGAAAAATTATTTAACTCTGGTTTGAAGATATATATATATATATAGCAAAACAATGTGTGTATGTATATCATGCCATATCACAGTCTGCAAACCTTTCGTTATCACCATTGATGAAAAAGCTAAAAAAGAAATTTACAAGCTTTATGATTATTTACCAGGTTTGACCTATGAACTCATTGGATTAAAACCCAAGTCCATGGTTAGTAAAGATACTTGAAAGAAAAAGAAAAAAAAAAAATATTAATGCTAGGTTCAAGTGCAAGGCATTGTTTGGTATTACCATAGCATGCGGTCTACCACAGCATCTGCAGTGCTTAAATGTGCAACCTACCAAGACCCCATCTGACCCGATTACTAAATATAGACCACTAGCACAGGACTTGTACACTTCAAACCCCACTCAACTGACCCAATAACCAAGGCGGAACTTTAATACCAAAAGTTTATCTAAAATTAAAGTTGAAAACATCATTCTCAACAATTCTAACTTCTACAATGCAATTGAAAAGATTTCTGGTATTTCTAAATGATATACAAAGTGTATATTTTAAATGGATTTAAATGAATGTGATGAAGGATGTGATATGAAGCTTATGTCATTATTTTGTAATAATTCGACACCTTTATGCGTTACATCTATATGCTGATCATTTATTTATTGAATAAAAAACTATTTCTGTGCTTCAAAATTCTTTGAGAAAAATCAATTTGGTTTTGTAACTGTCTTTGTAATAGACCTAGCTAGTGATTCAGCAATTCAGTAATTTATAAAACTAATAACTTGAAAGTTTCAAATCCCCTCTTGCCCTCCTCTTAAACAAAGTAACCATGCCTAACTTTTCAGGTCTCTCCTATTAACTTGATTCTCTCATAACGCTCTTCATTCTGTTTAGTTTTCTCTGTAGTGTCTCCAATTTTAAAATTAAATTCTATGATAATTTCATTAATAAATTCTACAGTACAAAATGTCCTTGTATGTCATCATTACGCTATCATTCAACATCTTCATATGTTTTGTGGTTTCCTTTTTGCCATTCTGCAGTGTAAATATCCCAGGTAGACTGGCCCAGTAGGTTTGCACGCAATAGAAGTGCATATTCTTCAGCACCGAGGGAATGAATGATGGGTGGCAGAGGAATTAGAAAAAAAAAAAAAAAAAAAAAAAAAATCAAGTCAGTAAGGGTTACAAAAACGTGTAGGGGGGATTAAAGATATGGGTGTGCCCTGATGAGGAGTCAGAGTGGTTGCAGGTAGCTTAAATGAGTTTGTAAGGTCTGACCTCATTCACATAATGTAACAACTGTGCTGACCTAGATGATAAATTGTTATTGAATATGGCTCTTACAAGACAAAAATAAATAAATAAATAAAAAGATAGGAGAGTTGAAAACTAAAGAAATGACAGTGGTCAATAACCAAAATAAATTCAACACCACATCTTTTTATCAAGGAGTACACAATAGAAATAGATTTAAAATGCACTTTATATAAAATATCTTTTAACGTACAATATAATTGAAAATTCAATCCAATTCGATTTTTTTCATCATCGGGTTAAACGCAATTATTTCTTTCTGTTTAGTCTCATTCAAGGCCAGCCCCACCCAAAATAGCTTTACGCAACCCCAAAGCACAACCATCCACCAACCAAGATCTAATTAGGTTTACTTAACTGAATTAACTTACTAATTACAAGCAATGGGTGGTTTTAAAACAGTTAAAATAATCTTTCTCTAGGTTAGTAAAGTGATTTTTTTTTATACCCAGCTGTACACGTCTTTCGTCTTGTTGATAATTTAAAAGTTGTAAAAACGAACCTCTCAGATAGAATCGTTCAATAACAACTAAATGTTTCATATTTTTTATTCAAGGGGGCCGGCAGGGGTGCACTTAAGTTTAAAGGGCAACCTTGCAAGTTATTGAATCAGCCTTTTTGATTCGGCCATCGTGAATGGTTAAATGGGCTTGATTTATCAAAATATGACTGAAATACAAGGTATTATTGATGAACGTCCATAAATGTTAATCTCGATGAAGATCTAAACTTCAAACAACAATTACATTATTCTCAACAAAAAAAAAAAAAATTTACTTATGTTTATAGAGAAATATTTATTCTATTTTCAATCATACAATGTATTGATCAGTTATTGACAAAATAATTAATATTAAACCTTTATTCAAGACAGATTTTCATATCACGTTGTCGTGGATCATAGTGAAATAGTTATCAACTCCTTTTTTTTAAATCTAGCCACTTTTAGCCGATTCAAAAAGACTTGAAACAATCATGCTTCGTAACTGCAAATGATATATTTTTCAGATGTGAAGTAGGTGTCGGGTTAAACCGGATGAATTTTGATATTTTTTTAACAAGGGGGCAACAGAAGAGTTTGTAAGAACACACACGTAAGCCGATGATTGATGTTCAATTGCTTTCACGTGTTACTAGACAACCCAGTGAACATTTAGGTCACCCTTACAAGATTAGTGCAACCTGATATGACCATAACGAAACCAGATTTTTACGCATTTGCAAATAAATAAGGAAAACTACTATAATTAGCATTTGTCTCCCCTGAAAAATCAGTCATGATAACATGGGAGTGTGAAAGAAAGTATCCTCCTCACTAATTAAGATGCAGATCATCCATTTTTCTTGTTTTGTAACTAGTACACTGTACAATATGGTCAACGACAACATGATTCCAAGTAGGTGCATTTTAATTTTTGAGGACAGGCTGCAATGCACTATTTTAGCTAATTAGAAGTGACAAGCAAATAGAAAAATAAATCCAGACTTTTAGTATTAAACACAGAAAGAGCTAGAACATCTGACTCTTTTGTTGACAAAAATCAACTATACAGTAAAATTTTAAAAATTGTCAAAGTGCTGAGGATAATTTCTAATCAATGATGATCAACCCTAAGAACAGGAAATGGTGAGATCAATTGACTTAGAATAATGAATTTGTCTTCTTTCGTAATTCTTGGAGATTTTTGGGTTTTCCGTAAAATCGACACGTTTACATTCAAACACAGAAAATTGTTTTAGTTGGTCTCACATTCCAAACAGAACCTATCATATTTTCTTTCAGTAACATTCAATCCCAAATAGAACGTTTACTGCTAGATAAAAATCATTCTGCATTAATCATTTTTTAGAATTTATATAACAATAAATTCATGACCAAGAGCAATACCGTAATAATGGGGCTCAGAACCGAACGCGTCTTCTGTGGTCTTGAGTTCAAGATCAAAGGGTAGCATCTGTTCTTATGTCAACGGAACATAACTTGCAGATTACAATTTATCTGTTGACGTAAGAACAGATATTACACTTTGATCTCGGATTAATAGGTCGTAGAAAAAGCTAATTCAAATACGAACCACACTTTACAGTAGGACCCGAATAAAGGGTAGATTTCAAGTATCAAGAAGGTTTGGATAAGTCTCGAAATTTAAAGTTACAAATTTTGACAGTTGGGGAAATTTAGCTGCGGTCAGTCACAACAACAACACTAACTACGCAGATAAATATAATTTCAGAATCTTTTTTAAAAAAAACAACAAAAAAACAGTATCAACTTTTCTTACTGCTATTTGTATTTAAGAGACAACAACACACACAACCCCCCCCCCAAAGATACCAGGTTTGAAAACTATTGTCCTTCGACTATGATTAAATAGATATAATTATAACTTTAGTATGATTTTTAGAGCCCCCCCCCCTTTTAAACACCACTAGGTTCATGTACGTCAAAGCAACGTTTATAGTATTTTGTAGCTGACCGTTGAAGTGCCCCTCACAACAACCACCGTGATAATTTGGGACGGTGAACTGACACAATCCCCCAAGATTCAAGTGAATTCATAGGATTAACATTAATACACAACTTCTAAAGAAAGATATGTCAATGAGTGTATGATATTCCCCAAGATGTTCAGCTTTTAAATAAATAAAAAAAAAAAAAGAAAGAAAGACTTGGTCGGGTTATTGCTTTTGTTATTTAATTGATGTAACTACAGAAAGACGATTTGATGCTTGTTAAGTGATATCAGTTGGCAAAGGATACCCTCCACAAATTGGAATTCTTTGAAAAAAAAAAGCACTTTATTTGGATAGACTGGGGGAGACTTTTTTTCTAATGATGACGTTGACAAAAAAATAAAATAAATAAAAATCTATATTTTATGATGAATTCATTCATTTCGCAGTGGAATAGCAAGGGTTCTCAGCGCCCGGGGGTAGTTGCGCGATATCCTAGGAGAGGACATAACGGGCATTAGGCAAGAGGAAATTTTGCGCCCTTCAACTTTTGCGCCCACGGGCGACAACACCATCTCGCCCCGCCTCGTTTGATGTTGAGGTTGAGGCCCAAAACAATTGATTATGATTATGTTCCTGGTTTACACTGGGTTTAGTTTCAGTTTTAAGTGTACACTAATAGGGTAATCGGTATTAGCTTTTAGAACTTAGACAAAAAAATCGTCAAGTTTCTAAAGAATGAAGATATCGTTTCCTTTTTTCCAACCAAATATAAAAAGACTTCGTAATAATTAAAATGTCTTTGATTTAGATCTAGAAATGAATTATCTCAGTTCAGACTCGGAAATACAGATATAAATTCAGTACGTGATATTTACAAAGAATATATAATATATGCACAAGCAAAGTCAGAGTAACATTACCATTTCAAGTTTCTACCTGCACAAAAAAAGACTTCGGTTCTAAAATTTGTTGATTTCGTTTAGTGTGATCATAAGGGGGACATTAAAAAAATCTCTGCTCAGTATTTAATCAAAAACTATACTTAAAAATTCAATCATATTTTCATATACGAAAAGGAATAACACAAAAGTTTAAAGTTTAGATGAAAAGAATGAAGACAGAAAAAGGAAAAATATCAAAACGGTGGGTGATGTGGTAAGTGTATACGTGAAGAAGAAATGGTCATTTTTCAACAGAATTTTTAACTTTTCTTACCTCTGAAAAATGCTCCACAATTGATCATTACTCCCAGCCATACCACCAGCCATACCACCACGGGATGCGGCCCTTTGTCCGTAATAGGCCATTTTTCTATACTTTATTCTTTATTCTTTATAATAAAAAAAGTCCCAAGAGTGTATCAGAAGAGCAACTCAAATCGTCGACACCGCTGACGAAACTTGTGATTGTAAATACTGGAAACGATCTACGATTAATAATCACGTGTTTCACCAAGCCAGAACGGCGATGGATGACGATTTTCGATTGGTTGATCTTATTCCTGATGCAGAGAAGAATGTATCTTCGTTTTTGGTTGGTCAAATATTTGCGCCGGGTGTTGTCTTCTTTGATTTTGATTGGTCGTTTCAAGTTATTGATTGTCACAACTCGGCCCTTTAGTTTTTCTCTTGTTTGCTTATCAGTTATTTTTGGAAAGGCATTTATGCGTCACTAGGAGGAGTGTCGACCGGTTACCACGCAATAAATATCCTGGGATTATTCGTTTCAAAATTGCCCGGTAATATAACACTTGATTTTGAAAACACACATTTATATGTGGTCCAAAAAAAAAAAAAAAATAAAAACAATTACTATAAAATGCATCGACTACTCTGTATAGAAATCATGTAAGCATAAAAGTGGAATTTTTGCCATCCGACAATAGCCGAAAATGTGACACAAGTAGGGACCCAAGGGACAGGTCAACTTGGGTCCCTATCCCACTCTATCCCTCTCTCTCTCTCTCGAACGTGGCGATGCACTTACCATTGTGCTAAACAGCCTGCCTATAAGGCAAAGGCCGAATAACTGCTTTCAACCCAAATTCTCATACCAAAAATTGATTGTTTTGTTTTTATTTACCGTATAACAAGTTGTGTTGTGCGAGAATTTAGCACTAAATGTTGGTCCCAAAGTTAGGGAAGTCCTGATACAAACACGAAATAAAGGATCTACGGAATACATTCTGATTTTCAATTTATGTGTGCACACTGTTGTCGTCGAAGGGTTAATCGGGGGGTACATTAACTACACGCCCCGCTCCCAAGTCCACTTTAGTGCATCGTAACCTAGGGTCTCATAGCCTGTGCCGCTGGTTTAAAGTCGTATCCTGTATTCCCATATGTTACGGTACACAAGATCGAATTTTTGCATGAAATTCTTAAAGATTGAAAAAAATACTCTGATCCCCTAGGTTCACCGCATCGGTTACCAGATTGGTTTGGGCAGGTTTCGTCTAGAGATGAAAGCGAGTCTGTAAAATCAGGTTCAGATACGATGCTGACCAGACCGGGTTTACGTTTAGCTTTAACCTTTACATACTTATTCCTCTGTTATGCCCTAATTATTAACGGTCAGTCTACAATGAAAGACTATGGTCTCTTATAATTCGTCTTTTTCCTTCATCTTTTCGATGGTCCATGGGGAACTAATGGGTAAATTGTGGTTTTTTGCTGTTGAAGGGAAGCAACTCAATGCTATGCCTTTCCCCGAACACAAACCTGGACAGCGCCTGAAATTTATTTTTTTGAATACAACTCTCATGTAACTGAATATTCCTTTTCTCGATGACTCCAGTTGAAGGGCCTCTGAGAGTTAGGTGCAGTCGGTACTTTGCACCAGGGCCCAGTGGGCCAAGCGGGCCCTGAGGACCAGAGAAGTGGGGCTCGAGTTTCTTGGGTAGAGCTGTGTATTGAAACTTCCAAGTTGATATGATGTCCATCAATTGATAAGATGCTGAAGACGTGCTGCATGTTTTAAAGCTATTAACCCTATCAACAGAGCCGGTGCATGGGTTTCATGTGCCCCTAACAAGATTTTAAATTTTCACCCCGGTTGTATTCTAAAAAGCTATTTCTTTCAGTTTGATTGTACAATCCTCGGACTTCTGCGCCCTGAGCTACCGTCTTGGTTCGCTTAATAGACGGACTGGCCTGTCCAATCTAGTATCTAATTTCTCTTTCCTGATTTGATATTGTGCAACAGAACTGAGGTCTGCAGTTCGATCTAGAATATCGATGCAGTAATGCTCGCTACTAAAGTGTCTTTCCAAAGTTTAGCTTTATTTACGACAAAGCCACAGTAGTAGGGCACCCGACAAGACTCGAACTCACAACTGTTGTAACTGTTTAGCTTACTGACCAATGGTTGTAATACTACGGCGAGGCACCCTAGTTGTTAAAAGTAACATTGTTTATATAACTATACTAAAATAGTGTCTGTCAAAAATGACGGGACCATTAATTTTATGTATGGATTAACTTTAAACTATGGACTGGTACACCACCGGTCTTCTGTTACCATCCCCTTCTATTTGGCTTTGTGTTGAACGTTCAACAGCGGCAGCAAGCGAGTAAAGATGTGTCTGCAGCAATTGTTCTAGCTGCATCAGCAGTATGCCTGGTTTGTTGCTAACTTGCAACTCAATTTCATCGAATATCAACCAGCGTAAGGTTAGCTCAACGGACACACTACTTGCATATCTACCTGTGGGTCGGTCAGCCAGTCGAGTTACGACAGGGCTTCGTAAATCTTATTAATCTGTTTACTTCAGCAAAACAGAAACCACCCAACAAACAAATTCAAGAGTGTCAACGGATTTCGTGTAAGATGACATGAAAAATACTTATGATTATTGTTTATGCATAGGCAATTGACATTTGCTTCACTTTCATTTGCTCAAATGGAAGAGAAGTGTGAGAGATTTATACCGAGCTTATTTCGCTTCTCTGTTGCACAGCTGCCATAGTGCAGTGGTTAGCATACTGCTCTAACGAACTACAAGTGAGTTCAATCCCCATTGTGCTCCATAAATTGGGTGTAGTAGGCCTAGTATATGAATCAGCTCAGTTATTAAAGTGAATCCACCGAAAAATCACCGAAGTTGACAATTCAAGGTGTAACGTTGTAACCCCTGGGTTGTTCGGTCACTTCCACCTCGTCACTGACTTTGTTGTGATTTGAAGATCTTCAGAGTAAGGGTCGGTATCCCCCGGGGGTCGCAGAAATATTTGAGATTCTTTTGGAAAAAAAAAAATGTAATTAGTGCAAGAAGAAATCGCCGACCAAAGCTGTCGCCCAAACTGTCAACATAGGTTTTTCTGTATCTGCTCGTTTTTTTTGTTTGTTTTTTCCCGAAAATTCATCCTTTTTTTGTACAACAAAAGGTGAGAGAAATAACTCTTCAGCGATCAACTGTTCTTTCAATATTTTAATTGATCACCCAAACATGGAATCTTGCCAAAGGACACGTGACAGTTTCAATTGAGGGACCAATACAAAAATGTGCCCCTTCTAGTGCTTATTGTGAAAATGGCCCAATCAATGCTATTCACTCATTAAAATTCATTATAGTTACATCTAAGTAATTTATCTAAATATATATGTATATATATTTCTCGTAATAAACAACGCAAAACTTGATATAAGCCCTTGATTTTTATCGTTACAAATGAAATAAAATTAATGTTAAATTTATGATTTTTTGGTTGGGATAGGAGGCTGTGGCCCCCTTACATTATGTGGACCTGGGCGGCAGCCCGTTCAACCTGTATGTGAATCTGGCACTGCCAGTGGTAAGGGTAAGGGTTAACACCACCAACACCTCCCGGGGGTTGGATATGATTAAACTTGGTTAAAATAATTGTGTTTATAAATGCAATAAGTTAAACAAAGTTATGTCATTTGCATTGTTCATAATAGTTATCTATTAACTAAATCTATTTTCTTTCTATCTCCCCTAACCTCTCATTAAAATACCTGGCTTCCCCCACTCTCCCTCTCGATCCCCTTACTACTTAATTTTCTTTTCTTCCATCTCCCTTCCGACCTCCCTATTAAACTGACCTCTTTCCCCCACTCTTTCTTCCTACTATAATTGTCACACATAGTATCAGTAGTAGCTGTCAGTCAAGTCTGTTGTTTACACTTCAAATGGAGCATTTTTATCAAAGTCGATTGCACCATCCGGAAAAAAAGGGAATTTCAAAATACAATAAAATCGGAGATGAGAATAAATCAAATCAATGTCTTTATCTGAATTCGATCTCAATTTTTAATCAGTGAGTTTTTATGTTACTTTTTTATGCTTGAAGTATTCGCGTCAGAGCAAAAACATGTTGCTGCATGCGTGATATTTGAAGAAAACTCACCACACGAAGGGCAAGTAATTCATTTTCTCGTCCCACCTTCATATTTGAAAGACTTTAGATGAAGCATATTCATTGAAATCAAACAATAAACTAAAATACTTCCATGAAAAAAATCTATTTAGAGGCCATTTAATTTTTTAATGAAGACTGAACACACGAACCCTGATATACAAGAACAATGCTCTAACCACTGAGACAAGTATTGACCATGCTACGTATTCACCGACTAGAACAGCTTGGTCTAAATGGCACAATTAGGGGGACTACGGGTTGGCCGAGTGGAGAATGAACTCAGCAAACTGAGTTCAAACTCCGACTGAGACAGTTAGTGTCTACTTCGGGAAAGGCATGCTTATTCCCACCACACAATGGATAAAATATTGAGGTGAAACGAGTGACGTCATTTTGTGAGTTTGTCGTCTTTAACTCTAATTCAGATATTGCAAACAATATTGCTAAGTTAATAGTAATGTAACATGTGGAACCAAAGCAGGGACGGCTGGAGCCAAGGTCAGTTAAAAGTACTACTTAGTTTAACTGGTGCTTAAATACTCGTTAGTGATTTTATCTCTTTGTGACTTGCCCTGTAATCTGAAATATATTTGGATTTCCCAGGAGTAATCGAGTTCAATATTCGAGCCCAGGCTAACAAAACAGACAGAATTTCAAATACTGACAAAGCAAGTAGCCCCCCCCCCCCCGACTTGGAAGATTCATCACTATCTGTCCGTCATTGGACATAGACCTTCCTTTGGATTTTGTCATACTTCTCTATCGTGAGCCATTTAGGATTCTGCTGGCCTCAGCACGTGTACGTGTGATCTCTGGGGATCCATGTTGTGAGTGGTGATGTCCATCAGCTGTGTGCCATTCTTGTAACATGACCAGCCCATTGCCATTTGAGTTTTCTAATGGATTCAATGGTGTCCTGGACTTCTGTTTTCTCGCTGATATATTGTGCTGTCTTGTGGTCACTCCATTTGAGGTTGGGCGTGATTCTCTAATGCGCTAGTTGCATACTTCTCAGTCTGCGGGTCTGTCTCTTGGTTAGGTTCCATGTATCAGCTCCATAAAGTGACTATCGGGAGGATGCATTGGTTGTATAACCTTCTTTTGAGGATTGATGGAATTGCCTTGTTATTGAAGGTTGAGCTTGCTCCACCGACAGCTTGCCACCCTAGAGTGATTCTTTGTTTGATTTCTTCTTCTTTTATGGATTTAAAGGAGATTCGTTGCCCTCGGTCGATGTAGTGGTCTACTTTCCTCAGTTCTGCATCTTCGATTTTGATCGTTGTATTCTTATTTCCGACGTGATTGTTGCACATGACCTTTGTTGCGCTGAAGTTAATGTGTCGGCCGACTTTGTCGCTTTCTTAATTTAGTTCATCTAGCATTAGTTGGAGGTCGTGTAGGTCTTCTGCAAAAGGGGCATTGTCGTCTGCAATTTCTCATAGGCGTAAGAGCCAGGGGAAGGGGGTCGAATGCCCCCACCCAAAATTAAACAAATCAATAGGTTTCAATGAGAAACTGCGACAGAAGTCTGGCATAGACATTATAGTTTTGATATTGTAAGAAAAGGACCGGCGGAGATGTTTGTTGGTAAGTAGTTCGTAGAACTGACTATGTACCAATTTTAGTGTTCTTTTTATAAAGATAAAATGGATACCAGTGAAAGCTTGTCATAGACTGATAGATTGGACTCGCTGCACTGACAGTATGGTGAGTGTCTTCTACAGCGTGTTCCACGACTGATTTTTTGTTCTGGTTAAACTGAGTTTAGTGAATACAAATAGAACGCTCAGCGTTGCTATAAAAATCCAGACTTGTTTTTAATGGGGGCATATTCGGCATGATGAAACTATTGGATTCCTGTGAAAAGTTATTTTCTATATCAGAAAGGAAATGGATCTCTACTACGTTTATAGCTGTCCGATGCCAGATGCACTCTTCAAGTTTACGCATTTTAGGAGTACCTTAATTCATCACACCCGACTACAATGTATTGCTTGGAAGAAGATGGACATTCATACAAACTTTCTTAAATATACATAAAATCTACAATAATGCTCGCACAGAATGTTTTTCGTTCCTCGTGTAAAGAAAACAAGTCTGAATTTCCGACCATAGATGCGCTAGCTCGATCTTCAGTGCCTTCAAAAGACCCTGCCATTTGGAGCCTATTCCTTTCAAAGCTCTCATCTCTAAAAACCGTTTCCTCTCAAAGCTAATATCGTCATAGAATAGAATAGAATAACATTCATGCAATTGATGTGTGTTTGTCTTCTGACACTTGTGTAATGAGTTTGACTCTCAATGGGTGCCATACTAAGTTCAGTACACATCTATAGGATTTATGAAAATTGAGATAAGATACGCAACCAGAATTAGTAGCTGGCATCAATTTTTTATGTAGCGTCGAATCGAAAGTAAATCTTTTTTTTAAAAACTTTGATGCCCTGTAAAAACTCAACTAAAGGCGACCGTCATTGTAAAAAAAGCCAAAACTCATTTATCATTTCGCCTCTGTTAGTGCTATTCATTGACAATCTTATTTAAGATAAATAATTATTTATTCATTTATTGCATAACCATAGCATACCTAAATGTGAATCTTCTGCCCATGTTTTTTTTTGTCGTCAGTGGGTGATGCTGACACATTTTGATTATTTCTATTCTAAATGTATTTACAAACGATTGTCATTGACATACAACTATTCATGACTGTATTTATTATTACTGTGGGTAAAGCGATCGAACTTAACTAAACAAAATCATTGGAGTCAATGGAGTTTTCAACCAGGTTGATCCAGTTGGTAGAGTTGGCCAGTTAGGTTAATCAGGTCTTGTTGGGTAAGTGTCGTGCATTCCTTTCTTTTGCGACGACAATCACTCTTATTGTATCATTATATTCTGACATATGTTGAGACTCTGTAGGCAAACTAAGTTATGTCACTGAAAACTTGAGAAAACCACCTTGTCTTTATCTTCAAGGATATATTGCGCTAAGATATATTAATCATGAAAAATCAGTTTATCCCTTCAAAATCAATACCCGACTTTATTAATCCTCCAGTTCATGTACAGATATTTTAAAAAGAGTCTAATGTCTGTTGTAAGTGTGTGAATTTTCTTTTTCTTGATATCCTTGTATTTCGACAGATGTTGGGTCTATGAATGCAAAATTTTGATGTTGCAGCTGATCTACTTAGATGGGAACATTCATCGAACCTGATCGATTTGGGGTTGTCAATGCGACCTTGAAAATCTGAAAATTTACTCTGGAGCAACCTTTCTGCACATTTTAGTGTCTCATAGACATTTACATCCTAAGAGAACACGTGGCACAGCGTTTTATGAATGTGATTTTATCTAAAATCATCTAAATTTTCATGCAATTTATCTAGAAAAATGTCCAGAAAGAATGGAAATCCATTTTTCTCTCAATCCCAGAAAAGCTGAACAAAAGCTTCATTTTTGACCTTTTCCCGATTATTTCTCTTTCTAATCCATTCTTTGTCGTATTTAAAAAACAAACAAAATACAAGGTATACAGTCAGGCGTTATTTAGGGTTTATACACTGGGATCACAAGGAGGAGCAAAGTGAAGTCGTGCAGCTAGGGAACCCAGGGTACTGTAAGCACCCGTGGGTAATTTAAAAAAAAAAGATATGGCCAATTTCAATGCTGGAAAAGGATAAGGAGCTATACGCTGTCTATTCCCCATGTTCGCCCAATGCCCACCACTGTTAATATCTTCACTATACCCAACAACGAGATACTTGAAAAAATGATGCATTTTGTCATGTAATCGGCAAAATTATCCACATTTCAATCCACTTCTGATATGATCTGGTTCAAGGGCAGTTACTGTTCTAAAAAACAAAACAAAACAAAAAAACAAGAAAAGAAATAAGCTTTCGATTGCATCAGTTTGGATATTTATTTAAAAAAATCATTTGAATGGCAACCACTTTCAAACATTTTTGAATATTCTCCAACTATATAGTTTGTAATAATTAGTGAGAGATGTTTTTAAAAATTGCGTAAGAAAATTAGGGGAGGTCACTCCTGTTTTTGCGCGTCATATAATCAAGGGAGGTTACTTTGTTGAAACAACGCTAATTAGAGAGCACTCAGAGAGTGCTTACCTCTGCTAACGTCCTTATCAGGGGAAATAATTGGGCACAGATCCGCCCCAAATTAAATTACCCCTTCTGTGGCCCTTTGCCCACCATTCAACAAAGTTTCATCGAAATTAATTTGGAACTTTTGGAGATATCTTATGGACAGACATGACTTCCTGGCGATATTATGTGGTGTGGATATATAACGATGACGCCGGTGAAGTTTTGTACATGGATTCGCCCAAACATTTCATCATTTCTTCAGTAGCCTATTGTGTAGCCTTCCATAAAAGTTCATTGAAATTCATTGAGAAGTTCTGGGTATGTCATGTGAACAGTCATGAGCATATACATGAGTACGTGAAAAAAAATCTCTTTGTCAATTTCCAAACTCTGTCACGTAACCCATGCCTATGTTTTACGGACAACCCTCACCATCGTAATTCTGTTTTAGAGAGAAAATTCATCCATACAATAAAAGTATATGATAAATGAAGCATTAAGATAAGAAAAAATATTCTGTTTTTAATTTTTGTAAATTTGCAAGTGTTATAAATTCTCTTAAAAAATTTTTTTTTTCATTGAAAGAAGACTTTTTGATTTAATATTGGATAATTGAAAAAAAGGAGAAGTAGGTAGTTTAGTAAGAGAGTAGGAACAGAAAGTACGAAAAGAAAGGTAGTTTAATAAGAGGGTAGGAAGGGAGAAGATTGATGGCTCTACTGATACTATAAATGTGACAAAGACCTCTCTTATCATTTATACTATTTTATGACTAGTTTTTCTCCATTTTCTCATAATGATTTCTCCATCTTTCGTTCTCTGTTTTTTATATATTAATTGAAAAAGCAACAATAAAACAAATTATGTTGGAATTTGTAAGAATCAAATGATTAATCAAAATAAAATCAAAATTCTGTACAACATTAATTATCTTCATTTCGAACATCGATTCATTTTCATGAGGATAACTTTGTGTCTGCCTCTCTATGAAATGTTGGTTAATGCCTCAATTTCACAGATCAATACGCATTACCAGCGTTCGATAATCGCTCGATGTTACTGTGTCTTACTAGAACCCAGTTATTACAAATCGAATCAAGTGCTAGAAACTTGTGTAAATTATGAGAAAGGTTGTCACCTTTTATGGCTTGAAATGGCTGGAATAAAAAAAAGGCTAACTTTATAGCTAAAAATCTTAAACATACTCCAAAAATCAAAAACTCCTGGAATGCTGAGAATGCACTCGAAAATTCATACTAAGGCCCCAAAATGTACAATACGACGTACTGGTCAGGAATTAATGAAAATCAGTGAAAACTATAATTATTATGATTTTTACACAGGA